>JAWRVZ010000668.1:17500-22500 GCA_037043235.1 Rhodeus uyekii
TTCTTTTTTTGCCACAATTCTCCTTTCCCATATTGCACTTTTCATTAACATTACCCACAGATTTATAAACTTTTTGTTTTTACACTTCTTTTCCCAACCCAACATCACCACTCTGTTCCATTCCATTTCATTTTCATCCCACTCCACAGTCAAATCCTTCACCACACTTTTACATTTCTTTAAAAAACCCTCCAGCTCTTTACAATATAAAAACATATGCAAAAACCATTCCTCCCTTTCTTGGCATACTTTACAAATTGCACTTTTTTCCATACCAATTTTGCTTAAAACAGATTCAGTAAAAACCACTTTATGTCTTATAAAATATTCCAAACATTCTAACTTTACCTCCACACATTTCCCTCTCATATTTCTCCATATACACTCTTCTTTTAAATCTTTGAATTTCTCCACCCAGTATTTATTTGCAATTGGCTCTTTAAAAACACTATCTCTAAAAACACAATAAAACATTTTTACAGTACATTCCTTAAAATCACACAATTTTTCCCCCAGCTTCACATAAATATTCTTCTCTTTCGGCTCCTCTTCCACACACTCAATTCTTTTAATCCAGTCTATTGGTATGGCTTTTTTAATGATTTCATATTTGTTTATTATTTCTTGTTTGCTAAAAACTTCTTTTGCCATTTCCATTGAATCAAAAACATATTGTACTGGTAAAAAACCCTCTTTGAACTCATATAAAACATCCCTCACTCTCATTATCCCCACTTCCATCCATTTCTTAAAAAATATTTCTCTCTTTTCTTTTAAAATGTTGTTATTTAAGAACAGAGGCTGATTTAAAATGTTTTCTCTCCCACGTGGATCATACACGATTTTCATTAAAAATTTCCCCCAAGCACTAAAAATTTCCCTATAAAAATCAGGTATCCCTTCAGTCATCCATATTTTTGTTTTCATCCATAAAATTCCATCCCCCATGTTAAAACCACCACATTTATTTAAAAAGTGTTTCATTGTTTTCTTCCACTCAGTTTTATTTTCTTCATTTAGATATTTCTTAACAATTTTGATTCTCAAAGCATTTTTTCGTTGTTCCACATCCATAAGTCCTAACCCTCCCTTTTCCACCGCCCCTAAAATCGTGTTATACGCTATTCTTGCTGGTTTCCCCTCCCATAAAAAGTCAAGAAAACATTTCTTCAATCTCTGTTCTGTCCATAACGGCATTTCTGACACATATAAAACATACCAAAGTTTAGAAACCATTAAAACGTTCAATATTAAAACCTTCCCCTTCAAATTTAAACTTCTTAACTTCCAAAAATTTAGCCTCCTCTCTATGTCTGTAACTAGTTGCTCCCACATTTCATCTCTTACTTTCCTCTCATTCTTCCCCATTAAAACTCCTAAAATCCTCATTTCTTCTACTTCTTTGAAATTAAAATATTCTGTTAAAACCATTGCTTTACCAAATCTTATATACACTGTTTTCTCTTCGTTTATTTTGCTCCCTGATCCCTTACAATACTCCTTTACAACATTCATTACTTGTTTTACACTCTCTTTTCCCTTTACGACTATTGTTGTGTCATCAGCGTATTGAAAAACTTTCCCCTCAGCCTCGTATTCTTCAATTTCAATCCCTATTATTTCTTTTTTTTCCCTAATAGCTAATCCTAGCGGTTCTGAAACAAGTGAATATAATAAAGCAGAAAGTGGACAGCCCTGTCTAATTGAACGTGTGATTTTAAAAACATCTGTTAAAAAACCATTACATTTAACTCTTGTTAGTGCACCCTTATATAAAATCTCAATCCATTTAATAAAATTCTCCCCGAAACCAAACCTTCTTAAAACCTCAAATAAATATGTGTGCTCTACCCTATCAAAAGCTTTTTCAAAATCCAAACTTATTACATATCCTTCTTCATTTTTCTCTTTCATGTACCATATTGTGTCTCTTATACTCATCGTTATGTCTGCTATGTCCCTTCCTTTTACTCCATATGCTTGGTTTGTTTTAATAATGCTTCATAAAAATATTTTATTTCTTCTAAAATGTTTTCATTCCCCTCTACAATTTCCCCATTTTTTCCTCTTATTTCTTTTATCGTTTCAGCTTTCCCTTTTTGTTTTTCCAGATCAAAAAAGAACTTTGTGCATTTTTCTCCCTCCACCACATATTTTGCTTTACTTCTTAGTCTCGCTCCCTCATATTCTTTTTCTTCCATTTCTTTCAATTCTCCCTCTATTTCCTTTATCTTTTCTATGTTTTTATTTTCTTTATTCAATTCCTTTTCCAAACTTTCTTTTATTTCTCTTTCTTTGTACCTTTTACATTTTTGTATTAAATTACAATATTTGATCGAGAATCTTTTTATTAAAAACTTAACATTTTCCCACCATATTCTCCTATCCTCCTCATACATTCCATTTTCCTTTTCTTTTTCAATAATTGCTTTAACTTTTGCAACATAATCTTCATTCTTTAAAATCTGCGTATTTAAAATCCATACTCCCGGACCTCTTTGCATTTTACTCCAGTCCATTACAAAAAATAAAAGCTTGTGATCACTAAAACTGGTTTCCTCATACTTAATCTTTTCAATAAAATTCTCCACATTTCTACTACATAAAACAAAATCTATTCTAGTTTGACATATAAAACTCCCCACTATTTGTCTTCTTGAAAACTCTTTTTTCCGTTCATTCCTTTCTCTCCACACATCTATCATGTTATTTTCCTCCATTAATGTTTTTAATTCTTTTCTTCCCGTGTCTGCTCTAAAAACCATTCCCTCAGCCATGTCTTGCTTGTTAAAAACTGTGTTAAAATCCCCCATCATTATTACTTCTTTATATTCTTTTATAATATTTCTTAAAACATTAAAAAACTCTTTCTTTTCCTTCTCCTCCACTGGTGCATGTACATTTGCTAAAATCAAATTTCTTCCTTCAATTTTTGTCTCAACTACAATACACTTCCCCATCCTGTCCTTATACACAATTTTACTCACTTTAAAAACATCATCCTTCATTAAAAAAGCCACACCTCTCCCAAACCTCCCATCTCCATTATTATATAAAATACCTCCATCCCATCTCTTTTCATACTCAATCATAACATTTTCTCTCCAGTTTGTTTCTTGTAATGCGATAATATCTTGACTCTTACATTTCTCTTTTACTTTTTCAAATTTCCGAATGTCCAACAGTCCTCTTGCATTAAAAGTAACACAACTTAAAACCATTAAAAGAAAGACAAATAAATACTTAAAAAACATTATTCACCATTTTCTCCCTCCAGACCCCTTAAAACTTCATATATGTTCATTTTTGTCATGATTTTTCTCCTTGCACCTTCTATGTTTGGTTTTACCTTCAGTCTTCTTCTTCTTTGTCCTTTCCCCTCTCTCTCTTTGTCCATGCTGTCTACTGTTGCTTCTTCCTCCATGTCCATTTCCATTTCCGTCATTTGTTCCTCGTTTTTGCTTTTGTCTTTCTCTCTTTCTGCTTCATCTCTTGTGCTCTCTGCTCCTTCCGTTTCTTTTTGTTGTTGTCCTTTTTCCTCTTTCTCTTCAGTTTCTCCATGTTCCTTGCTGTTTCCTTCATGCACCTGTCCGTCCACCTGTTCGTCCCTTCCTCCTTCCTCTCCTCCCATCCAGCATTCACATTTGTTTAAAAACTCTTGACAATCCGGGCACCTGACAGTATTGCAATCCCTTGCAAAATGTCCCCTTTCCCCACACTTATAGCACTTGAATGTGGGGCAGTCTTTCAGTAAGTGATCCGGGCTCATGCACAGCCTACAAGTTTTCACTTGATGGCTGTGCATCACCCGGAAATACTGCTGCCCCTCAGCTGTTTCTAGCCTCGTGCTATAAGGCAATGATGTCACTTCCTTAGGGAATCTGACTTTTAAAAATCTTGTTCCATCTTCTATCTCGGTGCCCGGATAGCATCTCCTTTTAATTTTACTCATGGAGTCAACTCCCCACCCTTCCAATTTTTCTAAAATTTTTCCATCGTCCAGGTAGACGGGCAGGTGCATGAAGGAAACAACATACTCACGGTTTTGTAGGCTTTTCACTTCGCAGTCCACATCTTTAACTCTTAGTCCATCAAGTAATTTTTCACACATTTCCTCCTTCTCCATTGTTAGTTCGTATTCTTTGCCTTGTCTCGGTCTCAATGCTAAAATTTTGCCATGTCCACATTTTTCTGTAACTGCTTTTATGATGTCGTCCACTTTCACTTCATAAACATTTTCCACATTTACAATTAATGTAGCTTCTTTTAAATATTTCCGTTCGCTATATTTTCCTCTTGCTTCTTTCCTTTCACTTCCATCTCGTGAACATTTATCCAGTCCAGTATCCTTTTCCATTCGTTTTCCTTGTTCCAGTCCATCGTCGTTTGCCCTTTGTGCTCCTTGTGCTAGTCCAATGTCATCCGCCACACGTGTTCCTCGTTCCAGTCCATCGTCTATTGCCCTTCTTGTTCCTCGAGCCAGTCCAGTGTCATCTTCCATACGTGATCCTCGGGCCAGTCCAGTGTAATCCGCCATACATGATCCTCGTGCCAGTCCAATGTCGTTTACCAAGCTTGTTTCTCCTGCCAGTCCAGTGTCGTGTGCCATTAATCCGTCCATTTAAAACCACCCTCCAGTCAGCAAAAGCTGCTGTTAGGTGGTTTAAAGAAATTTCAAACAAAAAGCAAAAAAAATCTAAACAAAAAAATCAAAAACAAACAAACAAACAAAAACAGGGTGTGGGAGAGCCTTCCTCTCCAAACTACTGCCAAAGCACTTCCTGTTCGCACGATAGCGCCTCCTCAGACGAGATCGGGCATGCTCAGGATAGTATGGCTGTAAGCGAAAGCTAGGGTTAAGAGTAGTACTTTTAAAACTGTTCACAAATAATAAACATGTAAAAATGGTATTGGGTATGCTCAGGATAGTATGGCTGTAAGTGAAAGCTAGGGTTAAGAGTAGTACTTTTAAAGCTGTTCACCAATTTTAAACATTAAAA
>JAWRVZ010000668.1:67500-70000 GCA_037043235.1 Rhodeus uyekii
CTCAGCCTTGTTTTCTTCAATTTCAATCCCTATTATTCCTTCTTTTTCTCTAATAGCCAACCCTAACGGTTCTGATACAAGTGAATATAAAAGTGCAGAAAGCGGACAACCCTGTCTAATTGAACGTGTGATTTTAAAACAGTCAGTTAAAAACCCATTACATTTAATTCTCGTTAGTGCACCCTTATATAAAATCTCAATCCATTTAATAAAATTCTCCCCGAAACCGAAACCTCTTAAAACCTCAAATAAATATGTGTGCTCAACCCTATCAAAGGCTTTTTCAAAATCCAAACTAATTACATATCCGTCTTCATTTTTTTCTTTCATATACCATATTGTGTCTCTAATACTCATCGTTATATCCGCTATGTCTCTGCCTTTTACTCCATATGCTTGGTTTGTTTTAATAATGCTTGGCATGACCTCATTTAATCTGTTTGCTAAGACCTTCGCTAAAATCTTAAAATCCGTATTCAACATCGTGATCGGTCTGTAGTTTTTTAAATCTGCTTTTCCTCCTTTCTTTTTATATACCAATTTCATTAGCCCTATCCTTGTTCTTTCATTAATTTCCTCCTTTTTAAAACTGTCTATAAAAACCTCTTTTAAAATGGTTGCTAGGACCTCTTTAAAACATATATAAAATTCAGCTCCTAATCCATCTAATCCAGGACTTTTCTTTCTATTCAGTTGATTTATCGCTCTTAAAATCTCTTCTGCTCTGATTTCATGGTCACATTCTTTTTTGTCTTCCTCGCTTACTTTTACTTTTATTTGATTCAACAATTTCTTTTTTTCTCCCTCATCCACACCTCTTGCACTAAACAGGTCATCATAAAAATCCTTTATTTCTTCTAAAATGTTTTCATTCCCCTCTACAATTTCCCCATTTTTTCCTCTTATTTCTTTTATCGTTTCAGCTTTCCCTTTCTGTTTTTCCAGATCAAAAAAGAACTTTGTGCATTTTTCTCCCTCCACCACATATTTTGCTTTACTTCTTAGTCTTGCTCCCTCATATTCTTTTTCTTCCATTTCTTTCAATTCTCCCTCTATTTCCTTTATCTTTTGTATGTCTTTATTTTCTTTATTCAATTCCTTTTCCAAACTTTCTTTTGTTTCTCTTTCCTTGTACCTTTTACATTTTTGTATTAAATTACAATATTTGATCGAGAATCTTTTGATTAAAAACTTTACATTCTCCCACCATATTCTCCTATCCTCCTCATACATTCCATTTTCCTTTTCTTTTTCTATAATTGCTTTAACTTTTGCAACATAATCTTCATTCTTTAAAATCTGCGTATTTAAAATCCAGACTCCCGGACCTCTTTGCATTTTACTCCAGTCCATTATAAAAAATAAAAACTTGTGATCACTAAAACTGGTTTCCTCATACTTAATCTTTTCAATAAAATTCTCCACATTTCTACTACATAAAACAAAATCTATTCTAGTTTGGCATACAAAACTCCCCACTATTTGCCTTCTTGAAAATTCTTTTTTCCGTTCATTCCTTTCTCTCCACACATCTATCATATTATTTTCCTCCATTAATGTTTTTAATTCCTTTCTTCCTGTATCCGCTCTGAAAACCATTCCTTCAGCCATATCTTGCTTGTTAAAAACTGTGTTAAAATCTCCCATCATTATTATTTCTTTATATTCTTTTATAATATTTCTTAAAATATAAAAAAACTCTTTCTTTTCCTTATCCTCCACTGGTGCATGCACATTTACAAAAATCAAATTTCTTCCTTCATTTTTTGTCTCAACTACCATACATTTGCCCATCCTGTCCTTATATACAATTGTACTCGATTTAAAAACATCATCCTTCATTAAAAAAGCCACACCTCTCCCTAACCTCCCATCTCCATTATTATATAAAATACCTCCATCCCATCTCTTTTCATACTCAATCATAACATTTTCTCTCCAATTCGTTTCTTGTAGTGCAATAATATCTTGCCTTTTACATTTCTCTTTTACTTTTTCAAATTTTCCAATATCCAACAGTCCCCTTGCATTGAAAGTAACACAACTTAAGACCATTGAAAGAAAAACAAATAAATATTTAAAAAACATTATTCATCATTTCCTTCCCCCAAGCCCCTTAACACATCGTATCTGTTGGCTTTTGTCATAATTTTTTTCCTTGTACCTTCCAAACTTGGTTTTACCTTTAACTTTCTTCTTCTTATTTGTACCTTTTTCCCTCCGTCTATGTCCATGCTGTCCACCTTCATTTCCTCCTCACTGTCCGTTTCCTTATTTATATCTATTTTTCCTTGTCCATCTCCCCCCACATCCTCCGTAAGAGTATCAGAACTGTCCGATATTTCCATTTCTGTGCATTGAGTGTCTTGCTCCGTTGTTTGTTCGTAGTTCTTGCTGTTGTCATTTTCCCTTTCTCCTCCATCTTTATTGCTCGCTGCTCCTTCCTTTTCTTTTTGTTGTAGCCCATCTTCCTCTTGTTGTTTATCAGTTTCTCCATCCT
>JAWRVZ010000668.1:92500-95000 GCA_037043235.1 Rhodeus uyekii
CTTTGAATTTCTCCACCCAGTATTTATTTGCAATTGGCTCTTTAAAAACACTATCTCTAAAAACACAATAAAACATTTTTACAGTACATTCCTTAAAATCACACAATTTTTCCCCCAGCTTCACATAAATATTCTTCTCTTTCGGCTCCTCTTCCACACACTCAATTCTTTTAATCCAGTCTATTGGTATGGCTTTTTTAATGATTTCATATTTGTTTATTATTTCTTGTTTGCTAAAAACTTCTTTTGCCATTTCCATTGAATCAAAAACATATTGTACTGGTAAAAAACCCTCTTTGAACTCATATAAAACATCCCTCACTCTCATTATCCCCACTTCCATCCATTTCTTAAAAAATATTTCTCTCTTTTCTTTTAAAATGTTGTTATTTAAGAACAGAGGCTGATTTAAAATGTTTTCTCTCCCACGTGGATCATACACGATTTTCATTAAAAATTTCCCCCAAGCACTAAAAATTTCCCTATAAAAATCAGGTATCCCTTCAGTCATCCATATTTTTGTTTTCATCCATAAAATTCCATCCCCCATGTTAAAACCACCACATTTATTTAAAAAGTGTTTCATTGTTTTCTTCCACTCAGTTTTATTTTCTTCATTTAGATATTTCTTAACAATTTTGATTCTCAAAGCATTTTTTCGTTGTTCCACATCCATAAGTCCTAACCCTCCCTTTTCCACCGCCCCTAAAATCGTGTTATACGCTATTCTTGCTGGTTTCCCCTCCCATAAAAAGTCAAGAAAACATTTCTTCAATCTCTGTTCTGTCCATAACGGCATTTCTGACACATATAAAACATACCAAAGTTTAGAAACCATTAAAACGTTCAATATTAAAACCTTCCCCTTCAAATTTAAACTTCTTAACTTCCAAAAATTTAGCCTCCTCTCTATGTCTGTAACTAGTTGCTCCCACATTTCATCTCTTACTTTCCTCTCATTCTTCCCCATTAAAACTCCTAAAATCCTCATTTCTTCTACTTCTTTGAAATTAAAATATTCTGTTAAAACCATTGCTTTACCAAATCTTATATACACTGTTTTCTCTTCGTTTATTTTGCTCCCTGATCCCTTACAATACTCCTTTACAACATTCATTACTTGTTTTACACTCTCTTTTCCCTTTACGACTATTGTTGTGTCATCAGCGTATTGAAAAACTTTCCCCTCAGCCTCGTATTCTTCAATTTCAATCCCTATTATTTCTTTTTTTTCCCTAATAGCTAATCCTAGCGGTTCTGAAACAAGTGAATATAATAAAGCAGAAAGTGGACAGCCCTGTCTAATTGAACGTGTGATTTTAAAAACATCTGTTAAAAAACCATTACATTTAACTCTTGTTAGTGCACCCTTATATAAAATCTCAATCCATTTAATAAAATTCTCCCATTTATTGCTTTTTCAATCTCTTCTGCTCTGAGTTCATGATCACATTCTTTTTTGTCTTCCTCGCTTACTTTTGCTTTTATCTCATTCAACAATTTCTTTTTTTCTTCCTCTTCCACTCCTCTTGCCTTAAAAAGGTCCTCATAAAAATATTTTATTTCTTCTAAAATGTTTTCATTCCCCTCTACAATTTCCCCATTTTTTCCTCTTATTTCTTTTATCGTTTCAGCTTTCCCTTTTTGTTTTTCCAGATCAAAAAAGAACTTTGTGCATTTTTCTCCCTCCACCACATATTTTGCTTTACTTCTTAGTCTCGCTCCCTCATATTCTTTTTCTTCCATTTCTTTCAATTCTCCCTCTATTTCCTTTATCTTTTCTATGTTTTTATTTTCTTTATTCAATTCCTTTTCCAAACTTTCTTTTATTTCTCTTTCTTTGTACCTTTTACATTTTTGTATTAAATTACAATATTTGATCGAGAATCTTTTTATTAAAAACTTAACATTTTCCCACCATATTCTCCTATCCTCCTCATACATTCCATTTTCCTTTTCTTTTTCAATAATTGCTTTAACTTTTGCAACATAATCTTCATTCTTTAAAATCTGCGTATTTAAAATCCATACTCCCGGACCTCTTTGCATTTTACTCCAGTCCATTACAAAAAATAAAAGCTTGTGATCACTAAAACTGGTTTCCTCATACTTAATCTTTTCAATAAAATTCTCCACATTTCTACTACATAAAACAAAATCTATTCTAGTTTGACATATAAAACTCCCCACTATTTGTCTTCTTGAAAACTCTTTTTTCCGTTCATTCCTTTCTCTCCACACATCTATCATGTTATTTTCCTCCATTAATGTTTTTAATTCTTTTCTTCCCGTGTCTGCTCTAAAAACCATTCCCTCAGCCATGTCTTGCTTGTTAAAAACTGTGTTAAAATCCCCCATCATTATTACTTCTTTATATTCTTTTATAATATTTCTTAAAACATTAAAAAACTCTTTCTTTTCCTTCTCCTCCACTGGTGCATGTACATTTGCTAAAATCAAATTTCTTCCTTCAATTTTTGTCTCAACTACAATACACTTC
>JAWRVZ010000669.1:0-107440 GCA_037043235.1 Rhodeus uyekii
TGCATTGCATTACTTTGTGCACATAACTAATTCTCATGTACAAATGCATTATTGCATTGCATTGGTCGAGCTAAACAATCAGTTGTGCATTGACAAATAGCATGAACTAGTTTGTTGCATTGATTAGCTTTGTTGGAGCATAGAACTAATGTATTGCATTGCATTACTTTGTGCACATAACTAATTCTCATGTGCAAATGCATTATTGCATTGCATTGGTCGAGCTATTGACAAATAGCATGAACTAGTTTGTTGCATTGATTAGCTTTGTGGAGCATAGAACTAATGTATTGCATTGCATTACTTTGTGCACATAACTAATTCTCATGTACAAATGCATTATTGCATTGCATTGTTCGAGCTAAACAATCAGTTGTGCATTGACAAATAGCATAAACTAGTTTGTTGCATTGCATTACTTTGTGCACATAACTAATTCTCATGTGCAAATGCATTATTGCATTGCATTGGTCGAGCTAAACAATCAGTTGTGCATTGACAAATAGCATGAACTAGTTTGTTGCATTGATTAGCTTTGTTGGAGCATAGAACTAATGTATTGCATTGCATTACTTTGTGCACATAACTAATTTTCATGTGCATATGCATTACTGCATTGCATTGGGCGAGCTAATCAATCAGTTGTGCTTTGACAAATAGCATAAACTAGTTTGTTGCATTGCATTACTTTGTGCACATAACTAATTCTCATGTGCAAATGAATTATTGCAATGCATTGGTCGCGCTAAACAATCAGTTGTGCATTGACAAATAGCATGAACTAGTTTGTTGCATTGCAATACTTTGTGCACATAACTAATTATCATGTGCATATGCATTACTGCATTGCATTGGGCGAGCTAATCAATCAGTTGTGCATTGACAAATAGCATAAACTAGTTTGTTGCATTGCATTACTTTGTCCACATAACTAATTCTCATGTGCAAATGCATTATTGCATTGCATTGGTCGAGCTAAACAATCAGTTGTGCATTGACAAATAGCATAAACTAGTTTGTTGCATTGCATTACTTTGTCCACATAACTAATTCTCATGTGCAAATGCATTATTGCATTGCATTGGTCGAGCTAAACAATCAGTTGTGCATTGACAAATAACATGAACTAGTTTGTTGCATTGATTAGCTTTGTTGGAGCATAGAACTAATGTATTGCATTGCATTACTTTGTGCACATAACTAATTTTCATGTGCATATGCATACTGCATTGCATTGGTCGAGCTAAACAATCAGGTGTGCATTGACAAATAGCATCAACTAGTTTGTTGCATTGCATAACTTTGTGCACATAACTAATTCTCATGTGCATATGCATACTGCATTGCATTGGGCGAGCTAAACAATCAGTTGTGCATTGACAAATAGCATAAACTATTTTTTTGCATTGCAATACTTTGTGCACATAACTAATTCTCATGTGCAAATGCATTATTGCATTGCATTGTTCGAGCTATTGACAAATAGCATGAACTAGTTTGTTGCATTGATTAGCTTTGTGGAGCATAGAACTAATGTATTGCATTGCATTACTTTGTGCACATAACTAATTCTCATGTACAAATGCATTATTGCATTGCATTGGTCGAGCTAAACAATCAGTTGTGCATTGACAAATAGCATGAACTAGTTTGTTGCATTGATTAGCTTTGTTGGAGCATAGAACTAATGTATTGCATTGCATTACTTTGTGCACATAACTAATTCTCATGTGCAAATGCATTATTGCATTGCATTGGTCGAGCTATTGACAAATAGCATGAACTAGTTTGTTGCATTGATTAGCTTTGTGGAGCATAGAACTAATGTATTGCATTGCATTACTTTGTGCACATAACTAATTCTCATGTGCATATGCATTACTGCATTGCATTGGGCGAGCTAAACAATCAGTTGTGCATTGACAAATAGCATAAACTAGTTTGTTGCATTGCAATACTTTGTGCACATAACTAATTCTCATGTGCAAATGCATTATTGCATTGCATTGGTCGAGCTATTGACAAATAGCATGAACTAGTTTGTTGCATTGATTAGCTTTGTGGAGCATAGAACTAATGTATTGCATTGCATTACTTTGTGCACATAACTAATTATCATGTACAAATGCATTATTGCATTGCATTGGTCGAGCTAAACAATCAGTTGTGCATTGACAAATAGCATGAACTAGTTTGTTGCATTGATTAGCTTTGTTGGAGCATAGAACTAATGTATTGCATTACATTACTTTGTGCATATAACTAATTCTCATGTGCAAATGCATTATTGCATTGCATTGGTCGAGCTATGGACAAATAGCATGAACTAGTTTGTTGCATTGATTAGCTTTGTGGAGCATAGAACTAATGTATTGCATTGCATTACTTTGTGCACATAACTAATTTTCATGTGCATATGCATTACTGCATTGCATTGGTCGAGCTAAACAATCAGGTGTGCATTGACAAATAGCATCAACTAGTTTGTTGCATTGCATAACTTTGTGCACATAACTAATTCTCATGTGCATATGCATTACTGCATTGCATTGGGCGAGCTAAACAATCAGTTGTGCATTGACAAATAGCATAAACTAGTTTGTTGCATTGCAATACTTTGTGCACATAACTAATTCTCATGTGCAAATGCATTATTGCATTGCATTGGTCGAGCTATTGACAAATAGCATGAACTAGTTTGTTGCATTGATTAGCTTTGTTGGAGCATAGAACTAATGTATTGCATTAAATTACTTTGTGCACATAACTAATTATCATGTGCATATGCATTACTGCATTGCATTGGGTGAGCTAAACAATCAGTTGTGCATTGACAAATAGCATAAACTAGTTTGTTGCATTGCATAACTTTGTGCACATAACTAATTCTCATGTGCAAATGAATTATTGCATTGCATTGGTCGAGCTAAACAATCAGTTGTGCATTGACAAATAGCATGAACTAGTTTGTTGCATTGCATAACTTTGTGCACATAACTAATTCTCATGTGCATATGCATTACTGCATTGCATTGGGCGAGCTAAACAATCAGTTGTGCATTGACAAATAGCTTAAACTAGTTTGTTGCATTGCAATACTTTGTGCACATAACTAATTCTCATGTGCAAATGCATTATTGCATTGCATTGGTCGAGCTATTGACAAATAGCATGAACTAGTTTGTTGCATTGATTAGCTTTGTTGGAGCATAGAACTAATGTATTGCATTGCATTACTTTGTGCACATAACTAATTCTCATGTGCATATGCATTACTGCATTGCATTGGGCGAGCTAAACAATCAGTTGTGCTTTGACAAATAGCATGAACTAGTTTGTTGCATTGATTAGCTTTGTTGGAGCATAGAACTAATGTATTGCATTGCATTACTTTGTGCACATAACTAATTCTCATGTGCATATGCATTACTGCATTGCATTGGGCGAGCTAAACAATCAGTTGTGCTTTGACAAATAGCATGAACTAGTTTGTTGCATTGATTAGCTTTGTTGGAGCATAGAACTAATGTATTGCATTGCATTACTTTGTGCACATAACTAATTCTCATGTGCATATGCATTACTGCATTGCATTGGGCGAGCTAAACAATCAGTTGTGCATTGACAAATAGCATAAACTAGTTTGTTGCATTGTATTACTTTGTGCACATAACTAATTCTCATGTGCAAATGAATTATTGCATTGCATTGGTCGAGCTAAACAATCAGTTGTGCATTGACAAATAGCATGAACTAGTTTGTTGCATTGCATTACTTTGTGCACATAACTAATTCTCATGTACAAATGCATTATTGCATTGCATTGTTCGAGCTAAACAATCAGTTGTGCATTCACAAATAGCATGAACTAGTTTGTTGCATTGATTAGCTTTGTTGGAGCATAGAACTAATGTATTACATTGCATTACTTTGTGCACATAACTAATTATCATGTGCATATGCATTACTGCATTGCATTGGGCGAGCTAAACAATCAGTTGTGCATTGACAAATAGCATAAACTAGTTTGTTGCATTGCAATACTTTGTGCACATAACTAATTCTCATGTGCAAATGCATTATTGCATTGCTTTGGTCGAGCTATTGACAAATAGCATCAACTAGTTTGTTGCATTGCATAACTTTGTGCACATAACTAATTCTCATGTGCATATGCATTACTGCATTGCATTGGGCGAGCTAAACAATCAGTTGTGCATTGACAAATAGCATAAACTAGTTTGTTGCATTGCAATACTTTGTGCACATAACTAATTCTCATGTGCATATGCATTACTGCATTGCATTATGCGAGGTAAACAATCAGTTGTGCATTGACAAATAGCATGAACTAGTTTGTTGCATTGATTAGCTTTGTTGGAGCATAGAACTAATGTATTGCATTGCATTACTTTGTGCACATAACTAATTCTCATGTGCATATGCATTACTGCATTGCATTGGGCGAGCTAAACAATCAGTTGTGCTTTGACAAATAGCATGAACTAGTTTGTTGCATTGATTAGCTTTGTTGGAGCATAGAACTAATGTATTGCATTGCATTACTTTGTGCACATAACTAATTCTCATGTGCATATGCATTACTGCATTGCATTGGGCGAGCTAAACAATCAGTTGTGCTTTGACAAATAGCATGAACTAGTTTGTTGCATTGATTAGCTTTGTGGAGCATAGAACTAATGTATTGCATTGCATTACTTTGTGCACATAACTAATTATCATGTACAAATGCATTATTGCATTGCATTGGTCGAGCTAAACAATCAGTTGTGCATTGACAAATAGCATGAACTAGTTTGTTGCATTGATTAGCTTTGTTGGAGCATAGAACTAATGTATTGCATTACATTACTTTGTGCACATAACTAATTCTCATGTGCAAATGCATTATTGCATTGCATTGGTCGAGCTATTGACAAATAGCATGAACTAGTTTGTTGCATTGATTAGCTTTGTGGAGCATAGAACTAATGTATTGCATTGCATTACTTTGTGCACATAACTAATTCTCATGTGCAAATGCATTATTGCATTGCATTGGTCGAGCTATTGACAAATAGCATGAACTAGTTTGTTGCATTGATTAGCTTTGTGGAGCATAGAACTAATGTATTGCATTACATTACTTTGTGCACATAACTAATTCTCATGTGCAAATGCATTATTGCATTGCATTGGTCGAGCTATTGACAAATAGCATGAACTAGTTTGTTGCATTGATTAGCTTTGTGGAGCATAGAACTAATGTATTGCATTGCATTACTTTGTGCACATAACTAATTCTCATGTACAAATGCATTATTGCATTGCATTGGTCGAGCTAAACAATCAGTTGTGCATTGACAAATAGCATGAACTAGTTTGTTGCATTGATTAGCTTTGTTGGAGCATAGAACTAATGTATTGCATTGCATTACTTTGTGCACATAACTAATTCTCATGTGCAAATGCATTATTGCATTGCATTGGTCGAGCTATTGACAAATAGCATGAACTAGTTTGTTGCATTGATTAGCTTTGTGGAGCATAGAACTAATGTATTGCATTGCATTACTTTGTGCACATAACTAATTCTCATGTACAAATGCATTATTGCATTGCATTGTTCGAGCTAAACAATCAGTTGTGCATTGACAAATAGCATAAACTAGTTTGTTGCATTGCATTACTTTGTGCACATAACTAATTCTCATGTGCAAATGCATTATTGCATTGCATTGGTCGAGCTAAACAATCAGTTGTGCATTGAAAAATAGCATGAACTAGTTTGTTGCATTGATTAGCTTTGTTGGAGCATAGAACTAATGTATTGCATTGCATTACTTTGTGCACATAACTAATTTTCATGTGCATATGCATTACTGCATTGCATTGGGCGAGCTAATCAATCAGTTGTGCATTGACAAATAGCATAAACTAGTTTGTTGCATTGCATTACTTTGTGCACATAACTAATTCTCATGTGCAAATGAATTATTGCAATGCATTGGTCGAGCTAAACAATCAGTTGTGCATTGACAAATAGCATGAACTAGTTTGTTGCATTGATTAACTTTGTTGGAGCATAGAACTAATGTATTGCATTGCATTACTTTGTGCACATAACTAATTCTCATGTGCAAATGCATTATTGCATTGCATTGGTCGAGCTAAACAATCAGTTGTGCATTGACAAATAGCATGAACTAGTTTGTTGCATTGATTAGCTTTGTTGGAGCATAGAACTAATGTATTGCATTGCATTACTTTGTGCACATAACTAATTTTCATGTGCATATGCATTACTTTATTGCATTGGGCGAGCTAATCAATCAGTTGTGCATTGACAAATAGCATAAACTAGTTTGTTGCATTGCATTACTTTGTCCACATAACTAATTCTCATGTGCAAATGCATTATTGCATTGCATTGGTCGAGCTAAACAATCAGTTGTGCATTGACAAATAGCATGAACTAGTTTGTTGCATTGATTAACTTTGTTGGAGCATTGATCTAATGTATTGCATCGCATTACTTTGTGCACATAACTAATTCTCATGTGCAAATGCATTATTGCATTGCATTGGTCGAGCTAAACAATCAGTTGTGCATTGACAAATAACATGAACTAGTTTGTTGCATTGATTAGCTTTGTTGGAGCATAGAACTAATGTATTGCATTGCATTACTTTGTGCACATAACTAATTTTCATGTGCATATGCATTACTGCATTGCATTGGTCGAGCTAAACAATCAGGTGTGCATTGACAAATAGCATCAACTAGTTTGTTGCATTGCATAACTTTGTGCACATAACTAATTCTCATGTGCATATGCATTACTGCATTGCATTGGGCGAGCTAAACAATCAGTTGTGCATTGACAAATAGCATAAACTAGTTTGTTGCATTGCAATACTTTGTGCACATAACTAATTCTCATGTGCAAATGCATTATTGCATTGCATTGGTCGAGCTATTGACAAATAGCATGAACTAGTTTGTTGCATTGACTAGCTTTGTGGAGCATAGAACTAATGTATTGCATTGCATTACTTTGTGCACATAACTAATTCTCATGTACAAATGCATTATTGCATTGCATTGTTCGAGCTAAATAATCAGTTGTGCATTGACAAATAGCATGAACTAGTTTGTTGCATTGATTAGCTTTGTTGGAGCATAGAACTAATGTATTGCATTAAATTACTTTGTGCACATAACTAATTATCATGTGCATATGCATTACTGCATTGCATTGGGTGAGCTAAACAATCAGTTGTGCATTGACAAATAGCATAAACTAGTTTGTTGCATTGCATAACTTTGTGCACATAACTAATTCTCATGTGCAAATGAATTATTGCATTGCATTGGTCGAGCTAAACAATCAGTTGTGCATTGACAAATAGCATGAACTAGTTTGTTGCATTGCATAACTTTGTGCACATAACTAATTCTCATGTGCATATGCATTACTGCATTGCATTGGGCGAGCTAAACAATCAGTTGTGCATTGACAAATAGCTTAAACTAGTTTGTTGCATTGCAATACTTTGTGCACATAACTAATTCTCATGTGCATATGCATTACTGCATTGCATTGGGCGAGCTAAACAATCAGTTGTGCTTTGACAAATAGCATGAACTAGTTTGTTGCATTGATTAGCTTTGTTGGAGCATAGAACTAATGTATTGCATTGCATTACTTTGTGCACATAACTAATTCTCATGTGCATATGCATTACTGCATTGCATTGGGCGAGCTAAACAATCAGTTGTGCTTTGACAAATAGCATGAACTAGTTTGTTGCATTGATTAGCTTTGTTGGAGCATAGAACTAATGTATTGCATTGCATTACTTTGTGCACATAACTAATTCTCATGTGCATATGCATTACTGCATTGCATTGGGCGAGCTAAACAATCAGTTGTGCATTGACAAATAGCATAAACTAGTTTGTTGCATTGTATTACTTTGTGCACATAACTAATTCTCATGTGCAAATGAATTATTGCATTGCATTGGTCGAGCTAAACAATCAGTTGTGCATTGACAAATAGCATGAACTAGTTTGTTGCATTGCATTACTTTGTGCACATAACTAATTCTCATGTACAAATGCATTATTGCATTGCATTGTTCGAGCTAAACAATCAGTTGTGCATTCACAAATAGCATGAACTAGTTTGTTGCATTGATTAGCTTTGTTGGAGCATAGAACTAATGTATTACATTGCATTACTTTGTGCACATAACTAATTATCATGTGCATATGCATTACTGCATTGCATTGGGCGAGCTAAACAATCAGTTGTGCATTGACAAATAGCATAAACTAGTTTGTTGCATTGCAATACTTTGTGCACATAACTAATTCTCATGTGCAAATGCATTATTGCATTGCTTTGGTCGAGCTATTGACAAATAGCATCAACTAGTTTGTTGCATTGCATAACTTTGTGCACATAACTAATTCTCATGTGCATATGCATTACTGCATTGCATTGGGCGAGCTAAACAATCAGTTGTGCATTGACAAATAGCATAAACTAGTTTGTTGCATTGCAATACTTTGTGCACATAACTAATTCTCATGTGCATATGCATTACTGCATTGCATTATGCGAGGTAAACAATCAGTTGTGCATTGACAAATAGCATGAACTAGTTTGTTGCATTGATTAGCTTTGTTGGAGCATAGAACTAATGTATTGCATTGCATTACTTTGTGCACATAACTAATTCTCATGTGCATATGCATTACTGCATTGCATTGGGCGAGCTAAACAATCAGTTGTGCTTTGACAAATAGCATGAACTAGTTTGTTGCATTGATTAGCTTTGTTGGAGCATAGAACTAATGTATTGCATTGCATTACTTTGTGCACATAACTAATTCTCATGTGCATATGCATTACTGCATTGCATTGGGCGAGCTAAACAATCAGTTGTGCTTTGACAAATAGCATGAACTAGTTTGTTGCATTGATTAGCTTTGTTGGAGCATAGAACTAATGTATTGCATTGCATTACTTTGTGCACATAACTAATTCTCATGTGCAAATGAATTATTGCATTGCATTGGTCGAGCTAAACAATCAGTTGTGCATTGACAAATAGCATGAACTAGTTTGTTGCATTGCATTACTTTGTGCACATAACTAATTCTCATGTACAAATGCATTATTGCATTGCATTGTTCGAGCTAAACAATCAGTTGTGCATTCACAAATAGCATGAACTAGTTTGTTGCATTGATTAGCTTTGTTGGAGCATAGAACTAATGTATTACATTGCATTACTTTGTGCACATAACTAATTATCATGTGCATATGCATTACTGCATTGCATTGGGCGAGCTAAACAATCAGTTGTGCATTGACAAATAGCATAAACTAGTTTGTTGCATTGCAATACTTTGTGCACATAACTAATTCTCATGTGCAAATGCATTATTGCATTGCTTTGGTCGAGCTATTGACAAATAGCATCAACTAGTTTGTTGCATTGCATAACTTTGTGCACATAACTAATTCTCATGTGCATATGCATTACTGCATTGCATTGGGCGAGCTAAACAATCAGTTGTGCATTGACAAATAGCATAAACTAGTTTGTTGCATTGCAATACTTTGTGCACATAACTAATTCTCATGTGCAAATGCATTATTGCATTGCTTTGGTCGAGCTATTGACAAATAGCATGAACTAGTTTGTTGCATTGCATAACTTTGTGCACATAACTAATTATCATGTGCATATGCATTACTGCATTGCATTATGCGAGGTAAACAATCAGTTGTGCATTGACAAATAGCATAAACTAGTTTGTTGCATTGCAATACTTTGTGCACATAACTAATTCTCATGTGCAAATGCATTATTGCATTGCATTGGTCGAGCTATTGACAAATAGCATGAACTAGTTTGTTGCATTGACTAGCTTTGTGGAGCATAGAACTAATGTATTGCATTGCATTACTTTGTGCACATAACTAATTCTCATGTACAAATGCATTATTGCATTGCATTGTTCGAGCTAAACAATCAGTTGTGCATTGACAAATAGCATGAACTAGTTTGTTGCATTGATTAGCTTTGTTGGAGCATAGAACTAATGTATTGCATTAAATTACTTTGTGCACATAACTAATTATCATGTGCATATGCATTACTGCATTGCATTGGGTGAGCTAAACAATCAGTTGTGCATTGACAAATAGCATAAACTAGTTTGTTGCATTGCATAACTTTGTGCACATAACTAATTATCATGTGCATATGCATTACTGCATTGCATTGGGCGAGCTAAACAATCAGTTGTGCATTGACAAATAGCATAAACTAGTTTGTTGCATTGCATTACTTTGTGCACATAACTAATTCTCATGTGCAAATGAATTATTGCATTGCATTGGTCGAGCTAAACAATCAGTTGTGCATTGACAAATAGCATGAACTAGTTTGTTGCATTGCATAACTTTGTGCACATAACTAATTCTCATGTGCATATGCATTACTGCATTGCATTGGGCGAGCTAAACAATCAGTTGTGCATTGACAAATAGCTTAAACTAGTTTGTTGCATTGCAATACTTTGTGCACATAACTAATTCTCATTTGCAAATGCATTATTGCATTGCATTGGTCGAGCTATTGACAAATAGCATGAACTAGTTTGTTGCATTGATTAGCTTTGTGGAGCATAGAACTAATGTATTGCATTGCATTACTTTGTGCACATAACTAATTATCATGTACAAATGCATTATTGCATTGCATTGTTCGAGCTAAACAATCAGTTGTGCATTGACAAATAGCATGAACTAGTTTGTTGCATTGATTAGCTTTGTTGGAGCATAGAACTAATGTATTGCATTAAATTACTTTGTGCACATAACTAATTATCATGTGCATATGCATTACTGCATTGCATTGGTCGAGCTAAACAATCAGGTGTGCATTGACAAATAGCATCAACTAGTTTGTTGCATTGCATTACTTTGTGCACATAACTAATTCTCATGTGCAAATGAATTATTGCATTGCATTGGTCGAGCTAAACAATCAGTTGTGCATTGACAAATAGCATGAACTAGTTTGTTGCATTGATTAGCTTTGTTGGAGCATAGAACTAATGTATTGCATTGCATTACTTTGTGCACATAACTAATTCTCATGTGCATATGCATTACTGCATTGCATTGGGCGAGCTAAACAATCAGTTGTGCTTTGACAAATAGCATGAACTAGTTTGTTGCATTGATTAGCTTTGTTGGAGCATAGAACTAATGTATTGCATTGCATTACTTTGTGCACATAACTAATTCTCATGTGCATATGCATTACTGCATTGCATTGGGCGAGCTAAACAATCAGTTGTGCTTTGACAAATAGCATGAACTAGTTTGTTGCATTGATTAGCTTTGTTGGAGCATAGAACTAATGTATTGCATTGCATTACTTTGTGCACATAACTAATTCTCATGTGCATATGCATTACTGCATTGCATTGGTCGAGCTAAACAATCAGGTGTGCATTGACAAATAGCATCAACTAGTTTGTTGCATTGCATAACTTTGTGCACATAACTAATTATCATGTGCATATGCATTACTGCATTGCATTGGGCGAGCTAAACAATCAGTTGTGCATTGACAAATAGCATAAACTAGTTTGTTGCATTGTATTACTTTGTGCACATAACTAATTCTCATGTGCAAATGAATTATTGCATTGCATTGGTCGAGCTAAACAATCAGTTGTGCATTGACAAATAGCATGAACTAGTTTGTTGCATTGCATTACTTTGTGCACATAACTAATTCTCATGTACAAATGCATTATTGCATTGCATTGTTCGAGCTAAACAATCAGTTGTGCATTCACAAATAGCATGAACTAGTTTGTTGCATTGATTAGCTTTGTTGGAGCATAGAACTAATGTATTACATTGCATTACTTTGTGCACATAACTAATTATCATGTGCATATGCATTACTGCATTGCATTGGGCGAGCTAAACAATCAGTTGTGCATTGACAAATAGCATAAACTAGTTTGTTGCATTGCAATACTTTGTGCACATAACTAATTCTCATGTGCAAATGCATTATTGCATTGCTTTGGTCGAGCTATTGACAAATAGCATCAACTAGTTTGTTGCATTGCATAACTTTGTGCACATAACTAATTCTCATGTGCATATGCATTACTGCATTGCATTGGGCGAGCTAAACAATCAGTTGTGCATTGACAAATAGCATAAACTAGTTTGTTGCATTGCAATACTTTGTGCACATAACTAATTCTCATGTGCAAATGCATTATTGCATTGCTTTGGTCGAGCTATTGACAAATAGCATGAACTAGTTTGTTGCATTGCATAACTTTGTGCACATAACTAATTATCATGTGCATATGCATTACTGCATTGCATTATGCGAGGTAAACAATCAGTTGTGCATTGACAAATAGCATAAACTAGTTTGTTGCATTGCATTACTTTGTGCACATAACTAATTCTCATGTGCATATGCATTACTGCATTGCATTGGTCGAGCTAAACAATAGCTAAACAAATCAGTTGTGCTTTGACAAATAGCATAAACTAGTTTGACCAATGCAATGCAATAATGCATATGCACATGAGAGTTAGTTATGTGCACAAAGCAATACAATGCAACAAACTAGTTTATGCTATTTGTCAATGCACAACTGATTGTTTAGCTCGACCTGAAGTCGAGAAACAAATTAGTTCACTGAAACAAATTAGTTCATGTTATTTCTTAATGCACAACGGACTGTTTATCTCAACCACTGCAATAAAATATATCACATATGCAGATTAAAAATAGTTCTATACATGAAGTAAGCAACGCAATGAAACAACATGTTCATGTTATTTTACGGTGATTTTACCTCACTCTAGGTAAAACTGTTTAGGATAACACATTTTTCAACAACATACATTTTAACTCACAAATTCATTCTCTGCTGTTTTCTGAGAATTTCTTCTCTGCTGGTTTCTGTATTTATTTAAATATGTCATTCATATGCAATAAATGCCAATGTCTTCTGCCAATTACACATTTTTAAGTTAGTTCTTTAAGGCTATACGGTGGAATGAAACAGATATTTGAGTGCTATTTCTTCAGTCCAGAGACAAGGATGCAATGAGAACTATTACTCTTTGTATTCTTATCTTGTAGCTAAAAAAAAAAGATGTATTTTGAGTGTTTTTCTTCTATTCCTAAAAAACTAAAATCCTTTTATTTGTGGCACATAAAAACAAAATGTGGAAGGAAAAAAAGAAGAAAAGTATTAGATATTTTATCTATATAAATGAAAGGCAATTTATGGCAACCAAAATTAGTTTTGTCAGCGTAATTAATTAATAATTAATGAATATAACATTATTATAATTATTAATTGTAATAATTAGCATAAATGTGCTCTCATTTACAATAAAAAAGCAAGACTTTAGGTAAATGACTTTAAATAACTACATTTATGAGATGCATTTACTGGAACAGTTTTAACATGAAAATAACAACATTTCAACTACAGCCACTAGATGTCAGCTAAGGATTACACAATGAGTCTTTTGCCAAATGATACAATTTTAAGTCAGTTCTTTAAGGCTATACACTGGAAATGAAACAGATATTTGAGTGCTATTTCTTCAGTCCAAAAACAAGGATGCAACGAGAACTATTATTCTTTTTTAGTGCACAAGTGAAGAAATTAGTTCTTGTAAACAGACAATTGAAACAGAACTGTTGACTTATTATTAGGTCTTTCTGCCTAGAAATGTGGTCTGTAAGTATTATATTAATTGTCCCGCCCTAAGCAGCCATTTAGATTACATTACCCTAGCAACTGTACAAGGGTGACACATTTTTAACGACATGAATTTTGTCTCATGAATTGATTGTCTGCTGTTTTACCTTTAACTGGTTTCTGCATTTATTTAGATATGTCATTCACAGTATATCATCTTGTAGCTTTTACTCCATTCCTAAAAAACTAAAATCCTTTTATTTGTGGCACATAAAAAGTAAATGTGGAAGGGAAAAAAGAAAAGTATTCGATATTTTATTTAAATTTTTTATTGTATAGATATTTTATTTTTTTAATCATTTGTCTTTTGATAATTGTTAAAGTAAAAGCTATTAGAAAATGGTTAATTACAAAGTGGCAGGGGTAAAAGAGCTTCTCTTTAACATTTTGTTCATTACTGATGATTGAGAAGAACTGTATGACATACATTTTACAGACGCTTTCATCCAAGGTGACTAATATTGCACTCAAGGAGCACATTGAACCAGTTTTTTTTTGCTTTCCCTGGGATCGAACCCAAGACCTTGGCGCTAAAAGCTCCAGTGCTCTACTCATTGAGCTACACGAAAGCTTTGCAAGTGCATTAGCAGGTTTAGCAGAGGTCTATAGTGGAAAATGTGATCCAAATGCATAAATATACATATATGTTGGTACGGTTACTTCTGAATTTCTCTACAAGAGGAGGAAAACGCAAGTGGATTCATTATGAATGAATGGAAAATAAATGTCTGCTTACCATTTGGCAGACCTAAAATCGACCTGAACTGCTTGAAGAGAAGACATTATGCTAGTTCCTGTTTTCCCTGGGAGCGAACCCGCGACCCTGCCGATGAAAGCACTGACGCCCTATTGACTGAGCTACAGGACAACTGCATTCACGGCGTCGTCGAAAACAACTACTGCTTTTGACATTTGTGGAAAGTATGTCATTGCGTGAAATAAAGCGAGGTATGGTAACGTAAATTAACCGAGTGAAAGGCCTCGAATGCCGGAATGGGTTCGCTTCAAAGAGCTGAAAAAAACGGAAGACTTCAAAAGCCTTGATTTCAAAGACTGAACTGTTGTTTATTGCAACGTTGAGCCGATCAACCAATCACAGGCGTTTATGTTGAGCTGCCGAATGCCCACAGGCATGCTGATTGGCTGTTGACTTCTTGATCAGTATCGGAAACACGATTGGTACTGCGCATGTGCGAAAACGCTCATTGTATTCTATGACCAATTCCTCTTAATTTATGACAGCTTCGTACCTGCAAGATTTGTACTGCATGTGCGCGCTTTATAGTGACGTCTTTTGGTGGTGAGGGACAATATGGATTTATATACGTTTTATGATGGAATGCAAGAATTTCTTTCATAGGGAAAAATTCCTGACAACTTTACACAGCATCCGGAAGATGACACGGGCGTTCACTGTGATTATTTAATTAATAATGATTTTAAGTACTGAGAGAATTTATAATGGGAAAAAGAGGTCGGTTCAGTGCCACTTTAACTCTGGGACTGGCAATCACAGTGGAGTCAGAGGCTCTCAAAACAGGGTCATTGTCCATTAACGTTCATAGAGGTAAGCTGTGTCTCACACCCATGTATTAAATGTATTATTTGCTCAGACCAATCATAGAATCGGGCTCAAATGTTGGAGCCAGCATATGTGGTCATTTCTTTTTGTAGTGTTTAGTTGTGATTTGATTGACATGTTTTTAGTTTATGAGTGTAGTATTTCTTATTGTGTTGTGATTCTGATGGACTACACTGAATAACGTGAATCTCAGAACTGTATATTTATTATTGTCAGACACATAGAACTCCGACTGTTCACTCAGCAACTTACTCGTGAATAATAACAATTCACGCACCGTAACTCCCGCTGTCAAACCCCCGGTAGCCCTCTAGTGGCGACCACATGTAATTACCACAAATGTATACAACACTACACCACATCCCCCTTTTTCTCAGGAAAATAATACTAGTTTTAAACAGGATACAAGAACAATGAATAAAGATCTTCAAGCATCATAACATCAACATAAGCAGTTCAAATCTTAAACATTTTTAACCTTAGTTAATAGTCATAAGTAGTAGTAGTAGTAATAAGTAGTCAGTTCACACAATAGTCCTGAAACCTCACAGGAACTTTCACAGTCTGACCACTCCTGGTGGTTGTGGTACTACTTTTCTGTAAGGATTGATCTGGCACACTTTGTACAGATTGATCTGTCACTTCATGTGAGTTTGGGATGTGAGAGTGTGTACTGTCTTGGGACTCATCAGCAGGATCAAATGTTTCTGTGTGCCTGTGATTTGTTTTTCTCAGATGACGCCTGTTTCGACGTAACTGGCGTCCTGTTGCACTGACCACATTGTATGACCTAGGCTCATCTCGTTTGACTATTGTGGGGATAGGAGACTTTTGACGAGAATCCACGACGAGGCCAAGGAGGGAGGATGGAATGTTAAGGATGGGCATCTGAATGTTAAGATGTGGAAGAATCAGGCAGAAGTAGAAGATGGGTTAGACATAGGAAGTAGAAAGAGAGAAAACGCAAGTAAGGGAAGGATGAAAATGGAAGACACGATAAGGATGAGGGAATAGCAATGAACCATAATGGGGAAAGAAAGGGAAGGAAGGATGGTTGAGAGAAAAGGAGGAGATTCTGAGGGAAGACATGGAAGTAAAGCTCAGGTAGACGAGAGGGGAAGATCATCCAGAAATAAATATAACATTTTATAAAGTTTTAAAAATAATTTTTATAATTAATTTATTTTAAAAAAATAGATATAGAAATAGATATGCAAACAATGAGTGGAGGCAGAAGGGAAGAGATGGACCATGACCAGGAAAAGGAAGAAGATGAGGAGGTTGTTCTGTAAGGAGTTGATCTCCTGTGACAGGAGATCATAAGGGGGATTGAAGGAATAAATGTATATATATATATCAAGCTTTGCATTAATTAGAAGGTACTGGTTGCTTTTATGACTAAGGGATTTAAAGGTTAAACACAAAACATACACACACACAAGTGATCTTATGAAGTAAAGATGAATTATGACAATGTTTAAGTAACACTTTTATGTTCCACATCAGAAATCCAACGAGTCAGACAAAATAAGAGTCCCGGTGTGGTATTCCGGTATTATGATTAAAAGCCACGTACAAGTCACGTTCTATAGGTCATTATTGATATTTGCCTTACACAATAAACTATATATTTGTATTTGCAAAAATTGGGTTATGCGTGACATGTGAACAGCCAATGATAATTCTCCAATCATGACCGCAATCGCGGAAGTGAAAGGGTGACACACTGTGTTGCCAGATTGGACGGGTTTTGCTCACGTCCCACCGGGAAAAAAATGCATTGGGCTGGTTGATAAAAATTTCATATATAAATGCATATAAATACCATCAACAATCGTCTCCCCCGTCATCAATCGTCTCTCTAGTTTTTTGGGCGGGTTTTATGCTGTAGTTGGGCTGGAAATCGTCAGTCCAATCTGGCAACAATGGAGACACAGCTAGAAGCTATTCATTGCATACACTAGTGGAAAATTAATTATTATGATTCTCTCTTAAGAAAGGAAGATGGAGTCTTTAATCTTTGAGTTAAATATTGTAAATAGCTCAATTGTAGCACGATTAAAAAATAAGTACTTTTTTGTACAAATGCAAACTGGTAGGACTGGCACGATTTACGAAGTATT
Source organism: Rhodeus uyekii (assembly GCA_037043235.1). NCBI lineage: Eukaryota > Metazoa > Chordata > Actinopteri > Cypriniformes > Acheilognathidae > Rhodeus > Rhodeus uyekii. The sequence goes on from JAWRVZ010000669.1 coordinate 17,555, forward strand.
CTTCATTTGCCATTAAGTCATGTTCAATAAAAACAAAACGAGATGTGCAAATTCACCTGAAATCTTTTTAAAAAATTAGTACAGTCTTATAGTATTGGATTAACTATATATTAGCATAGTATTCAATATAATTTTAACTTCATTGAAAATGTTCTCTTTACTGTCTTATCTCTATCATATTTACAAACATGAAAACAAATGTTATTCATTAATGTGTGTTGGACGGCATCAATTCCTCAAGTCCGCGTGTTCTTTTAATGAGGAGAGCAGAGACGTTTTTTCCTTTAACTATTTAATTATCAAGTAAGTCATATGAATAAAGTATACAGAGCTCTGGGTCCACAGCTTTCCCTGATTACACAATACTATGCGAGTCTCATGCACAGGAGGTCTGTGACAACGCTCGCCTTCCCTAAGACCCTCATATTTATACAATGTAACAACAAGTAGGCAGTCCATTTATTGACAGATGTTGACCGGTATCTGTTGGTTCAGTTGAAAGCTTCCCCCATCTTGGTTCCGGTTTTTCCTGCACACATAAGCTCTTTACGAAGTTAACCTAAAGCGAGGCGCCCAAAGACGCCTCAACATACAGAAAACACCCCTTTATCTGGCATACCACCTTACACACACATCTCTTGTGGTCAGCTCTTAGGACACATCCTGCTTCCTTTGTCATGTTTCATCAGTTCAGAAAATCATTGATTCCTTAACATCAGCATCTTTTCCCCATTCTGGTTAATCACGTGTTCAAGCCTATGAACATACCCTCATTACGTAAAACAATAATCTTCTTAAAAGTACATCATATCATTAAACAATAGAAAAATCAGTATTGATCGCAGTATTTATTTCCTTCAATTCCCCCTTTTGATCTCCTGAAACAGGAGATCACCTTCTCACAGCACCGTTTCTTCTTCGTTCTCGGTTTCTTGGTCAGGATCTGTATTTGGGATGAAGGTGCAATATAGATCACGGAACATTGGTCATATGCCCCCTTTTTCAGCTAATATCATATCTAGAGCCATTCTGTTTTGGACCGCCATAAGGGTGGTTGGTGCCAATTGTCAAACCAAACCTTCTTCTGCATCTTGAGTTAGATTTGCTAATCTGAGCACCTTGTGATTTACATAGTTAATCATGTCTACATTCTTATTCGGGGTTACATTGGATAGGGATGCTTGAGTGGAATGTTTTCAAACACTGCAGCCACTTGATCAGCCAATTTGTGTTCATTTGGTACTCCCCTTGGTACGCCAATCATCTACATAGGTAGGGCTATCTTTGTTCAAATAAAAATTGCACTCTGTTCCAGTCCAGTGTCTAGTCCGCACCAAATTTTTGGGAATTTAGAGAGTTTTAATTTGATTCCCTTGAATGTGCTCTCTCATGCACCTCAAACTTCTGGTCAGATTTTCATGTCAGAATTTGTTGTGCTCTTTCTTTTGGTTATTAAGTGAAAAATTTGTTCTTTCACTTTCTTGTGTCACAGCACACTCTCCCACCCCCTTTTGCTGTATTCTGACCTTATCTACTTCAAAATTTTCTCTGAATTGTTTTGCTGTTCCCACACCATATGAACAATCCTGACTTACCCGATGATCTAGAGCAGGGGTCGGGAACCTTTTTGTCTGAGAGAGCCATATACCCTTTTTTTTTTTTAATATGAAGCTGTGAAGAGCCATAGTCCGAAGCGGTCGATCTGTCGACCGGGGGGGGGGGGGGGGGGGGGGGGGGGAGTTGGGGTGTGCGGCGCGATGTCTCTGTCCTCCAAACGCGGAAGTAACGCGGGTGCGGCGGCGCGATCTGCCTGTCCTCCGAACGCGGAAGTATCTGTCGTTGGGCGGCGGCGTCAAAAGAGCCATATGCAGCCATCAAAAGAGCCATATATGGCTCGCGAGCCATAGGTTCCCGACCCCTGATCTAGAGGTTCATTCGTTGGACTGTTAAAAAGATCCCTTATTTTGTATTTAAGTGTAAAAATGTCCCTATTGTTTTGTGTCTGTATCCTCCCCCTTTTGGTCCTGTAGTTCCTGCTGGGCCACCAGTGTGTCCTTCTTCTCCACATGAGCCTAGTTGTTCCTGATTCCATCCTTTTAGCCACCTCGCCTATTAAAACTAAAGGTGTTCCTAATCTCACCATTACACAGGTTCCCTTTGCTCGTCTAAGTATCTTCAGTCATCTGTCTCCTTATCTTCATTTTGGTCCATCTCTTCCCTACTGCCTACACTCATTGTTTGCATATTTCTGGAGCATCTCCCCCTCTCGTTTGCCTTCGCTTTTCTTCCATTTCTTCCTTGAGAATCTCTTCCTGTTCTCTCAACCATCCTTCCTTCCACCTGTCTTTATCCTCCTCTTCACCTCCATTTCTTTCCCAATTAAGGGTCGTTACTATATCCCTCATCCTTATCATTCTCTCTTTCTACTTCCTATATCTGACCCCACCAGACTTCCTGCCTTCATCCCTCTTCTAGTTTTTCCTGATTCTTCAATGTCTAACATCCATGTCTTCATCCTTAACATTCCCTCCAGGAAACCTTTCTGGAATTGAACTGATGTCACCTGTGAAGAAGATCTTAACCTGTCGGAAGTTCATGAGGGCTGAACGCTGACCTGGTCCCTCTTTGATACTCCCCTGCTGTCTTCACAGTAGAGTTTAATTCCTTAATATCCCTTATAATTAGTAAATTTAACTTAGTTCCTTCATGATCTTATTTTTCAATGTCATTTCATAATTTCTTAGACCTTTGGAAAGCACTCAACCCACATTGTGCAAATTAACAGTCACAAGGCAACAATTTATACTTTTGACACACAATTAGCTCCATCGTAATAATCTGTAAAGGAAAAAATAATGTTATTCGCTGCGCAAATGTGGCACTGTTTCTTTCTTTTTGCCACAACAATATTGACCTAGGTTTTAACCAGGAAACATAATCCAATTTATCCATGGTCATTACTTTTCTTGGGCAATTTGCCATGTGGGCCCACATTTTAAAATTCAAATACAGCTGTTTTGGCAAAATGTTTGATTTTCCTTAGTGTCAACCACCATCTCTCACTCAATTCATACTCATTCACAGTCACACTGGCCATTTTCTCTGAGTGCTGATCAGCCGGTTCCGATCTGAATGGGAAACATACAAGTTTAGCTTTAGAATTCCACAAAATCTGAACACAACTTCGTCAAACATTTCTGAATCTAGGCACTACACTTCATTTTAGACTCTTATGAACCTTTGTTTTACTCTTTCTCTGTTTTCTCATAATTTACAATTGTAGGCCTAAGCATAGTGAATTTTTCTATTTAAGAGTTTTCGTATTCTTTTTGTTACTGCTCATGAAATAATTTAAAAATAAATTGTAGATTTCTGCATAATCATGGATCCATAGTTAATAACATTTCCATCTCATTACCCCCTTGATGACAGCATAATCAGAATAAATTCAGTTGATATAATAATTAAATAAATTTGAAGCGGTCACTTTTGTGATCATTGTAGATGCCACACCTGTGCCTTGTGGAGTCAGTTCTTCTGCTTGGATCATCAGTCTGTTGAAGCCGTTTGGCTCTTGCTCTGCATTGTCTCATCAGGCGGTGATTTCACTCACATGCCTGTTGTCGAGTGGAATACAGTCTCTTCTCTGTCCTGTTGTTCTCACTCAGTTTCTTCTTAGTTTTGGCTTTTCATGCATCTTGCCACAGTTTTGTATCTCAGGATGTTCTCATTGTCCTTAGGAAAAGTCTCAAGTGAAAGTTTCACCTTCTCCTGCAGTTTTCAGTCTTTCTCCATGTTGTCCTCTCAGACAGTGTTGAATTCTTCTTCAGGAAGGGGCTTGAAGCCCATCACCCACTCTCTCTTCTTCTCTCTACAGACATGTCTTTATCTTCTCACTTGTTGCTTCCCCTCATCAAGGCGAAATTCCAGAAGCATCTGAAATTTGAACACTCAAGAGATCCGCATGAATCAAATTGAACTTTCAAAAACTCTAAAGACAATTTTGTCAGAGCAATCAGCTCTCTCTCCTAATTCCACTCTTTAAACTAAATGATTCCTTTATGAAAAAATCTCACTGGTTGACAGCAGCAATTCCCCCATTCTATTGTTCACGAGTTCACACTTATCAATGATTCAGGGGCAATAAAGGTATGCGTATTTGGCGTGCTGTCCGAGGAGAGGGCTTCGAGCTCGGTATTTGGCCCAAACCTGGAGCACTCCGCCCGTATTCCTGACTTTGATAGGAACAGCTAAGTGTGAGGAGTCGGGGTGGTGGAGGGATGCCGTAAACTGACGAGGGATGACGGTGAGTCAAACATGGCTATATATACACGCTTCCTCTCATGCTGATAGGATGAGGTTGCTGATGATGAGTTGATTGCTTTCATCCTTGAACGTGCTCCTCCCGAACTTTGTTAATCAAACATCATTTAGTGAAGCAAGTTCTTCTTTGCAGGAAAAAGCAAGCCATTTCTTCTTTGCATTATGCAGCAATAATCTACCTTCAATCATCAGCGTATAACACCGTTCAATAATTTTCCCTATCATAAAGTCAGTCATAATTTTTCTAGTTTTGCATGCAGTGTTCAAAATAATCTAGTTGTGGTGAATAAGATTTTCCTCCATCATCAAAGAATTCCCTTTTAAACTATTTTTCTCTTCACTTGGTCACCCAATCTCACTCTCGTTCTCGTTCAACACTCTGCACAAGTTATTATAGTTTACACTGCCATGAATCATTTTACATACTGCCTTCAGGGATAATGAGATACAAATCTTAGATGTCTTCAAATATAAGATATAACATTTTAAACATGTGCATTCTTCTTACTTATCAATTAATTATCTTATTTTTCTTAACTCCAGCTGTATCTTAAATTTTCCTCTTCTATATATGGCCTTTTATATAATCAATCTGTTATCTGTTTATTTGCCTTTGCATGAGTATAATTTTATAGCATAAGCATGTGGACCACTAGGTGATGAATCTCCACTTCTATGGTAAAGGCACAGGAGGGTCAGTAAGATATGAGATAAGATATCTGTGGTAAAACTTGGACCACTGATCATATTAAAACTATAAAAACTATGTACCATCTTAATGCACCGTTTGTGAATATACCTGTATCTTCTCTGAAGTTCACAAGAAAGTTTTCTTAATGTGCCAGTAAGTCATAATTCAATAAAGACAAAGCAATTGAATTTATGTTACGCCCTGTTTCCCCTAGACTGGGGCCGTAACATAAATTGGGGGCTCGTCAAAAAGACTTTTGGCTTGGGTAAGTCTTTTTTTTCCTTGTTTGTTGACTGCTTTCATTTAAAGGTGGGAGGGATTCCAGGTAAACATGGAGTTTGATTTAACCGCATTTGCACTGTCGCTTTATGTTGAGGAATTTGATCGCTGTAGGAATGCAAATTGACGATTAACGATTAATTAAAATAGCGGATTTCTTTAAAATTCCTGTCCCGCGTTATGCTAGGAAGAACGAAATTAAAACCGTATTACACTTAAAACTGGTAGAAAATCAGATATTGCCAGAACTGTCACTTACAGCTGGAGCGGACACATTAGGTGTAGAAGAGAAACCTACCCCAGGTATGCAGCCACCCAGCCCAAACCGTTTACCGCAAGATCCGGTTGTAGCTGTCCGGTTGAAAGAGTTAGACTTGGAGGTGAAACGACAAGAGCATCAAAATGAACTGTTGTCGATAACACCCGTTTTTGATGTGGGGAAACATTAAATTGGTACCTCCTTTTAGAGAGGCGGAGATTGATTGCTATTTTACAGCGTTTGAGCGAGTGGCTTGCGGCCCTTCAGTGGCTGAAAGAAATGTGGGCACTTCTGTTGCAATGCAAACTAGTCGGAAAAGCTCAAGAGGTGTGTGCATCTTTACCGGTTAGTACTAGTTTAGATTATGATGCGGTAAAAACAGCTGTGTTGCGTGCATATGAATTAGTCCCAGAAGCATACAGACAAAATTTTTGAAATCATAAGAAAGCAGTCGCACAATTTTCAAGGGAAAAACAAGCTTTATTTGACAAGTGGTGTGCAGCATGCAAAGTGAATACGTTTCAGCAACTTCGTGAGTTAATGTTGTTGGAAGATTTCAAGGGTTGTCTTTCTGAAAGCCTTGTTATTCATCTTAATGAGCAGAAAGTTTCTTCACTAGCAGAGGCTGCGATCCTTGCTGATGAGTTTGTGTTAACTCATAGACTGGTTCTTTTGGTTCTTGATTCTTTTCCCATGCCTCGTATGGAGGACTGTGTAGACCGAGTAGGTGCTGCTCGCCTTGTAACCAAATTAGATCTTTTAAAATTGGCAGGTGCCGCTAACAAAACGCTCATCTGAAATATCGGCCTTTGTAACACCAGACAGTTTTCTAAACTACACAGTCACGGCCTTTGGAATGAGAAATGCTCCAGCTACCCTTCAAAGGCTTATGCAGAAAGTGTTCACATTAAAAAGATTTTTTTCCCATTTAAGTGAAGCTGCACTGACTATTAACCTTACTAAGTGGGAATTTTGTAAGGCCGTGGTGACATATCTGGGAAAACAAGTAGGGCAGGGGCAGGTACGCCCGGTGAATGCGAAGGTTACCGCCATCCTTCAGTAGTTGCGCCACTTTCTTCAAGTACTCCTCGCTGCAGACTGTAGCGCAGTGACGTCCCGTATACGTGACGTATATGCGTGACGGTACGTTTGTGACACCGCGCATGCGCCAAAACGGTGGTGACAGCGCATGCGTGTCCTACGCGGTATTGTCACGTGTTTTGACGTCCCATGTATTTAAAACCCATGCAAAAACTTGATATTAATAGTCAATAAAATGTAGACATGTTAAAAACGCCAAAGAAATGAAAGAGCTATTGCCAAGTGTGTTTGAACATACAAGATTTATTTTCTTGGTGCTGAAGCTTCCTGTGCACATATACAATACAACAAAAATATAGTAATAAAAATTCTAAGAAAAAAAAAAACTGCTGCAAAACTGAGTACACATAACCATGGTTTTGACCATGCCATCTGTCATGTTTTTTGTTTATTTTTGTGTGTATTTTTGGACAGTTTGTGTCACTTTGGCAATACTTAAACTGACTACATACAGTACATGTTAAGTGTCTGTATTCCCATCTGCAAACCAAAACAGAAAAAGAAAAACTGAAAACGGTGATAACTTTCTTTTATTTAATTTATATACACAATTGTAATTACAGAATTATGTACACATTATAAAATATACACAATATATAAATAATATATAGCTAGATAAAAATACATTACATAAAATATATATTTATATATCATCTAAAACAATCTATATATAAATATATATTATCACATGAAAATTCACTCAAATCTACTGAAATTCCCCTCCATCATAAAAAAAGTCAACAGACCAATAGCCTTCCACCTCCCTAACTGAATAAAATCCTCTTTTACGATTGTAATTACAGAATTATGTACACATAATATATACAAAATACAAATAATATATACCTATATAAATAATATATAAATATACATTATATATAGAATGTATATTTATATAGGTGTATATATATGCACACACACACATCATATACAATTTATAATATATATATATATATATATATATATATATTTTTTTTTTTTTTTTATTTCACATGAATCACAAATTCACTCAATTTGTCACATCATCTGTGACAACTCTTATCAGGATCCGCCGCAGCAGGAACTCAGGTGGCATCTGTCTGAAATAGTCAACAGTTGTAACTTTATATAAGATATATTAAAAAGGGACACTGATTATATTATACTGTTCTTACCTTGGTCCAGTCTTTGGTCAAGTGATCAACAGGGGGTTCTCATCACCTCTAAATTGTAAAGTAAAAATAAGTAGAATTATTTTCAAAACCCTGTTATTTGTGCTGTTCAAGAAATAAAGTGAAACCCACACCTGCTTTCTCTACTCTTCTCTTTTTTTTTGAGTTTTTTTCTTTCAGCATCTGACCTTCAAATGTTAAAAATATAAAGGGCTCATGAAGACAGTTTGTTCTTAATGACATCCCCAGGACCAGGATCCACTTGGGTAGATTGATACGTGTAATGATATTTGATGATTTATGGTGATTTATTTTAAAAAGCAAAATGTTTATTTCTAAAAAGCTGTTCACAATTAAGTTGGCAACATTGTACAGACAGCACAACTTATTTCAAAGGGTAATTACTCAGAAGTAGCATGCACCACCACCTTCTAATTGTCAGCACGTCACTCTGTAAAACAGAGCACTGATTAAAGAACACTGAAGAGTTTTTGAAAATGAAACCTTACCTCATTGAAATCAAAACACCCCTCCAATACAATGTAGAGTGCATACTACAATATGAATTAAAGCACATTAGAGCAGACACTAAATAAATGTACAATAGTATACTAAAACATGCACAATCTTTCCGATGTAGGACATTTGTAATACTTTCTGGTGTGACTTAGGTCACAATGCTGACTTACCATCAAAACAAACACAGTTATTTGATTGATGTTGTCTGGGAATGCCCTGAGAATTAAAAAAATAGAAATGTTAACAGTTAATGCATCAAAAGCAAGTAGGACTGTTATGCTTGGAATGGTGAGGGTATGCTAAAGGTCAATGTAAGTTTTCCTTCAGCATGTTTTTCAGACAGAGTAAAGAATTTCATTAATAAATTGAAGGTAACTCAATACATCAATCTCTCAGTTTGTTTGTCTGTGTGTCCGTCAGTCAATCAATCTATCTACTTATATATATATATATATATATATACACACACACACACACACACACATACATGCATATACACACTTTATTAGCATAAAGTTTTAAAAAAAGTAAGAGTTTAAAACTACTTCAATAGCTTTACATTACTTTTTAGATTTGCATTATTACATTTACATTATTACATTAATAGATTTACATTTACCCCCCCCCCAAAAAAAAAAAATAGTAACATAAACTACAGTACATACTGGAACATAACTTTTACTGTATGCTCTGACTATGCTGCAAAAAGTGTTGTTCCACAGTAGTGTTCCATAAGTGTTTAAAGATTCTTTAACCAATGCATTTACAATGCAAAGAAGCATTTAATGGAGACACAAAATACGAAATCGATAAAAAAATAAAATGAGCTTATAATTAAAACAATAACAAATATCATCAACCAAAGCTCAGAAAATTAAAGAAAAATTATTCCTAAGGGAAGGTATTTATAATCCTAACCCTTATAATTATAAGAAGGTGTTTGCTTTTGTTGAATTGTATTCATTCTTTTGAGACTCCAATTTTGCTTCGAATGTAAATGCATTTCGGTTGAAAGATGTTTAAATATCTGTTTTGGAAAACAGGACAAAAACACTGAGAAACTATTATTATTATTATTATTTTATAATAATATTAACAATCAATGACATTACTTCCTTTATTTAAGTCTTTAAGCTCTACTAAGACATCTTTAAAGCCTTAATTTGTTTAAAGGCGAATTAAGACTTTTACAGATATTTAGCACCCGAGAAACCCTGTAATCTCGAACGCTAACACGTAGCCTATCATAAAATGTCATAACATCTTTTTAAAATCTTAAACATATTATAACCCACTCAATGGAATGCCTTAGAATACGTTAATACAAAAGCACAATTGTTAAAAACAACATAAATAATGCTTATCCACTTACTGCCATTGAATCCATCGCTTTCGACCAACATCCACGTATAAATTTGCGCGCATGCGCACTAACATCCAGGTGTGAATTTACGCGCATGGGCGGTGCCACACAAGTACCGTCACGCATATACGTCACGTATACGGGACGTCACCGCGCTACAGTCTGCAGCGAGGGGTATCTCACTTTCTTGGGATGGTGGGCTATTACAGAGCATTTTGTAAAAATGTTGCTTCTGTTGTGTCACCACTAACTGATTTGCTGTTTTCATCAAGATTCTTTATCTGGTCTCCGTCGTGCTTTTAAGGCGGCAAGAGATCTAATGTGTTTTGCTCCTGTTCTGGCTGCCCCCGTATTCTCTCGTCCTTTTAAACTTGAGGTAGACGCCAGTGCTGTGGGAGCCGGAGCTGTACTGTTAAAGAGGATGACCGAGGAATTGATCACCCACTGTGTTACTTCTCGCGAAAGTTTTTAAAACACCAACAGAACTACAGCACTATTGAAAAAGAAACACTTGCCTTAATATTGGCTCTTCAACATTTTGAAGTGTATTTAGGAAGCAGTTCACTCCCAATTGAAGTGTTCACTGATCATAACCCCATGTGCAATCACAATCAGCGTTTAATGAGGTTGTGCAGGATTTTAATGTGAAAATACAGCACAAGAAAGGAACTGATAATGTTGTTGCAGATGCTCTCTCTAGAGCTGTTATGTAATTGTTTACATACCATCAGATGTAAACTGTTGTTTATTTGTTTTTGTTTTTGTTAAAACCTTGGGTTGTTTCTTATTGGTGGGTGTGTTACGTCCTCTTGACGTATTTTTGGAGAAATTGAATTTGTGGATAGGAGTCCTAGTTGTTGTTGTTGTGTTTTCTCTCTCTCTTTTTTTTTGCCAGGTTCCGGTTTTTTCAACAACCGCGGATTGGCCCGTTTTCGGAGGTGCAGCCTTTAAAACTGGAGTCTGCGCAAGAGAGAGGGGCGGAGCTAGTGGAGAAGACCGTTCCTGAATAATAGGACTTTAAATTGAAAACCTTGTACTTCGTTATAATTTATGTTACGCCCTGTTTCCCCTAGACTGGGCTCGTAACATCTATAATCGTAATCTTTTTAACTATAATGATTTCTTTATCAACAAGCCATTTTGTATTTGTGTGGTCATGCCATTAATTAAATTCATTCAAAGTCATTTTGTGGTACGAGTTTAATTAATGGCATGGCCACACAAATACAAAATGGCTTGTTGGAAAAGAAATCTTTAAAGTGGACTTGTGAAACGGTATTCTGAAAATAGAAACAAGCGTGTTAAAAGACGTTTAATAAAAAGAAAAAAAAAGGACTGATAATAACACTGGGGAAAATCTAAAAACATTTTTCAACTGCATAAACTGGATGTAAAGTCTATCTGCCGTTCCTTATTCTAGATGGACTTCTGTCCATACATTTTTTTATTTAACTGTAATATAAACAATAATTATGATCAATTAATGACCAACTTAGTACCATAAAATATCACAGAACTAAAATATGGTGATTTATTTTAATTGATAAATTGCATATTTACATTTTTTGGTTCTGACCCATAGGCTATAAGGAATACCTGAGGAAACATATTTATGTTGATAAAGTAAAAAATATTAATCCATCTCTCCCCAAACATAAAATACTAAGGTACATCACAGTACATCACAGTATAATCAATCATGTCACATTATGCATTAATATGTACCAAAATTCACAGCAAACATATTGAAACTGCTGGCTATGACGCTTAATATAGTTTATAAATTCAAACAGACTGACAGTGTGCGAAGTTGAGCCAGGTGACTGCGTGCGGGATATCACAGGTAGTCGAAACTCCCTCGAGAAATACACTCTGTAAAACCTCTCGTTACAATGATTTCCTTACATTTCTTACTGGTGACAGGAGTGATTGAACTTTTTTTCTTTCTTCTTTTTTTATTGCAAGAAAAACAATTACAATAAGGCAATACAAAATCACTTACAGAGCACAACTTCAAAAACATAACTCCAGAAACATAGAAAGAGAAACAAAAAGATAGAGAGAGAGAAAAGAAAAAAAGAATTATACAACAGCTTAAATTTCTTCAATAAACCAAAAAGTCTTCTTCCACTTCTCGATTTTAGTAATCTTAATGATTTACAAGAAATCCAAAATTCTTTCTGAAAAACAGAAAACAGTGGATTTGTTTTAAGGCACTTACAGTAATGATTATAAAAATTTCCCCAGAATGAGAATATTATTCAAAATGTATTGACTGTGTACATTTTCCATTATTACACCGAAAATGATGTCATTTTTAGAAAATGACGAAATCAAAGTAATTGTACTTTTAAGCCACTCATATGTCAAACCAAAAGGTTTTGCAAAATAAGCCATCAAAAAACAAATGTACTGTTGTTTCAATTTCACAATCACAAAAAGTACAACTATTGTGATCAATGTTAAATCTACATCTAAGAAGCTCTAAGGATGGGTAAATATCATTAAAAAAATAGAAATGCACTTCCTTAGCTTTGGGAGATATTGGAAATTAGAAGGTGACCGGTCCATCCAATCATCCTGAACCTTGTTAAAATCCCCTCCTAATATGATATTGTCTGTGGAATATGTAAGTTTCAGGCCTGCTATTATTTCAGAAACTTCAGATAACAATTCTTTGTTTTGAGAAATATTATTATAACCATATATATATTCCCTACTATAATAAACAAATCATCAGTTGAAAGGACACAGTGACCATTTGCGTTAGTTTTGTGTACAACTACTTTCGCAGGGCAATTATAAAATAATGTAGCAGCTCCCGCAGAACAATTTCTTCCATGACCAAATATAGAATTTTGTCCCACCCAACCCCATCCCAAAGGTTAGTCCAAAATGTCTCATCTGATTCACTTAAGTGAGTTTCCTGTAGCATGTTTACCTTTACAAATAAAAAAACAGCTTTACGTTTCACATGATCTCGATGTAGGCTATTCCTCAACTCAACTCCACCAACAGCGTGCTTGAATGTTGCATGCGTAAACGCGTGCGATTGGACGTTGCTTTTACAAGCCCAGTACAAACGCCTGTGATTAGACATTACGTTCTTCATGCTCTACATAAGCCTCTGTGGTGAGTTCAATTGCTCAATGAACAAACATGTTAAAAGCCTTTCATTTGAAGTGCACCGATTCCTGGGGGTGAACAGAGCGAGGCTTCATAAACCATTTAAACGTTCAAAGCAAATGTGCTGTATGTCGAGGCTTTGAATCTATACCGACACCCGTCTCCACGGTGACACCTATAGTGCTCGAAACACCTTTGAAAACAAGCCATTTAATAAATAAAAATGTTGTATTTTTGTTAGTGTAGCGAGTTTTTAACATCCTCACTGTATAAATATAATATATAGTAATAATAACTAAGTTATTCTGATCATGAAAAATGAAAATTAATTTGGGAACGGTGTTCAATCCCGCCGTGATTGAGACTTAGACCAGTCTGATACAGGGAACATACACCAAACGCAGCTCGTCCAATGGCAACGTCGCCACGTGTGCTCACTACTGATAGGTGCAGCTAAGCCAATGAAATCTTAGCTAAAGCTTGTCAAAATTTGCATATCAGCAGCATGAAAAATAGCGGGCTGCGTTATTACAAGGCAGACGTGACTATTCAGAAAGCATTAAAGCACAACTAGTGTGAGCGCATAGCGTCAACGGCAAAGCGGTGACCGTGAGCACATAAGCACAAACTACTGTACAGAAATCCCCAGCGTCAACAGCACAGCGGTAACAACTGTATTTTGAGAAAAGTAGCAATATCCCAGGAATAATTGATTCAATTACTCACCGAAAGCACTTGAGACGCCAAAGATGGAACATCCAGTTTATAAAACCTGGCGAAGGTGTTCTGAGAAGACCAGCCAGCAGCAAAACAGATATCCTGTATTGACGTACCTCTAGACCAGGCCCACGATGAGGCAATAGCTCTCGTCGAGTGAGCTCTGATGTTGAGAGGGCATTCCTGTCCCTGATTCGCATAAGCCAAAGCAATAGCGTCCACTATCCAGTGAGAAAGCCTCTGTTTAGAGACAGCATTTCCTCTAGTAGCGCCACCATAGCACACAAAGAGCTGGTCCGACTGTCGGAATGCGGCGGATCGGTCCAAGTAAATACGCAAAGCCCTGACGGGGCAGATAGCCCTCTGAGCGCCGATGTCCTGTGAGGTTGACGGCTCTGAAGACAAGGCGAGCAGAGAAACTACTTGCGCTTTAAATGGAGTAGAGAGCGATTTTGGCACGAAGCCAGGTCTCGGCCGGAGAGTAACACTGCAGTCTCCGGGCCCGAAACGAATACAATCGTCACTCACTGAGAACGCATGCAAGTCCCCAATGCGCTTAGCCGATGCCAGTGCGAGAAGCAGCGCCGTCTTCTGTGAAATCTCCTTAATCGCGACCGATTCCAAGGGCTCGAACGGCGGCAGAGAGAGAGCTCTCAGAACCAACGCCAAATCCCACGGCGGAACCGATGGGGGGCGTGGGGGGTGTAATCTCCTCGCACCTCTGAGAAATCTGACCATTAGTGGATGCCTCCCGATCGATTGCCCGTCGTCCGGTGAACGAAACGAGGCGACAGCGGCCACATAGACCTTTAGAGTAGACGGAACACTCCCGTCATCCAGCCGGAGCTGTAAAAACTGTAACACATCTGACACGGGACAGCTCACCGGGTCGATATTGTGCTCGTTGCACCATTTCACGAACACTCCCCATTTCAGGGAATAAAGGCGTCTCGTGGAAGGTGCACGAGACTCCGCGAGAGTCTCCAGCACACTAGAAGGTAGTGCGAGCTCTTCTAAGGCCCCTGAAGCGGCCACGCGTGCAGGCTCCACAGCTCGGGGCTGGGATGCCATATCTCGCCGCTCGCTTGAGACAGTAGATTCTTGCTGACGGGAATCCGCCACGGGGGGGCTGCCAGCAACTCTCGTAGGTCCGGGAACCACGGCTGATTCGGCCAGTTCGGGGCGACTAGGATCACCGATGCTCTTTCCTCCCTTATTTTGCATAGGACTAAAGGCAGAATTTTTACCGGAGGAAACGCGTACAACCTGGCTCTCGGCCAACGCGATGTCAGAGCGTCCCCCGCTAGAGGGGCGTGCGACAGGGAGAAAAACAGCGGGCAGTGCGCGTTCTCGCTCGTCGCAAACAGATCCACTTCTGCCCTCCAGAAGCGATCCCAGATCATTTGCACCACCTTTGAGTGAAGCCTCCACTCTCCGTGAGGAATCCCGTTCCTCGAAAGCATGTCCGCTCCGCGGTTTAGTACACCCGGGATGTGCGAAGCTCTGATGGAGAGGAGATGTTGATCTGCCCACAGCAGGAGGCTCGTTGCCAGCCCGAACAGGGCCCTGGAGCGCACGCCGCCTTGGCGATTTATGTATGAAACCACGGACATGTTGTCGGTGCGAATCAACACATGCTGCTGTTCTATTTGCGGCAGGAAAGCCCTCAGGGCCAAACATACCGCTTTCAGCTCCAGGCGGTTGATATGCCACTCGCTCTGTGACTCCGACCATAGACCGGAAGTCGGAACGCCCTCGCATGTTGCACCCCAACCTGAGCTCGACGCGTCTGTCGTCACTACGGTGCGTGTCGTCACCAGCCCAAGGGGAACCCCCTGGCTGAACATGTCCTGATTGGACCATGGTTCCAGAGCGCTGATGCAGCTGCGGGAGACCGTGATGCGCATGCGCCCCGCTGTCCACGCTCTCCACGGGACACGGGTCTTCAGCCACAACTGCAGTGGCCGCATTCGCAGCAGACCCAGGTGGCACACGGAAGACGCTGACGCCATAAGACCTAGAAGCCTCTGGAAAACCCTCAGGGGAACAGACCGGTCCTGTCTGAAGCCACGCAGAGCCGAAGAGATGGTCTCTATGCGTTCCGGGGCGAGGCGGGCTCGCATCGCCACTGAGTCGAAGCACACACCTAGATATGTTAAATACTGACTCGGGGTGAGCATGCTCTTCTGCATGTTCACTCGCAGGCCCAGTGACTCCAGATGATGAAGCAGCATGTCTGTATGCCTGATTAGCACCTCCCTTGTATGAGCTAGAATCAGCCAATCGTCCAGATAGTTTAGAATGCGCACTCCGCTCGCTCTGAGGGGGGAAAGTGCTGCATCCACACATTTTGAGAACGTGCGCGGTGCCAATGCCAGCCCGAACGGGAGCACGGCATACTGGTATGCTGAGCCCTCGAACGCGAATCTCAGGAAACGCCTGTGGCGTGGCGCAATCTGAATATGAAAATACGCATCTTTCAGATCTACGGACGCTAGCCAGTCCCCGGAACGTACCTGTGCCAGTATCTGCTTCAGCGTCGTCATTTTGAACGCGCGTTTGTGGAGCGCGCGGTTGATGGGTCTCAGATCCAGAATCGGACGGAGCCCTCCATCTCTCTTGGGCACCACGAAATAGCGGCTGTAGAATCCGCTCTCTAGCTCGCTCGGAGGGACGCGCTCTATCGCTCCTTTCGCGAGCAGACTGTGAACCTCCTGTCTCAGAACAGGTGCGCTTTGAGGGAGCGCCAGAGACGGGACCACACCAGTGAAACGGGGCGGTCTGCGTCTGAACTGAAGAGAATAACCGTGCTGAATTATTCCCAGCAACCAACCTGAGATGCCTGGAATGGCCCTCCAAGCTTCCAGGAAATGACGAAGCGGAGGGTAGGCTGCACGCTGCTCGACGAGTATCGGGAGCGGCGGGGAAATGTCGGCTACTATTGAGGGAGCAAGTGCATACTGTGGCTCCGCGCCGCTCTGAGGCAGGGCAAGCGACATAACACTGACAGAATGAGGAAGAAACAACTCTTTTTGTGAACAAGCATTTGTTTTTATTATTGCATCCGCACAAACAGGGTTTAACACACACACATTGCAATCGTCGCCCATACGAACAGAGGGGACATAACGCACAACATGGTGTTTTGGGGGCGGCCCACCCGCGAGCTCTCTCTTCCTCTTGACGGGACCGTCAGGAAGATGGCTTGCCTGCGGGAGGCTGTGCGCCGTCACGACGGGGGCCCCCCCTGGGCGCGTGACGCCTCTTCCCGGGCCCCGGCCATTGCTTGCGTCGGACATCCGGCTCCGGGCGAGAAGCCGCCGGAACTGCAGCCGCCGATTGCTGTGTCACCGGTCTGTGGGGGAGGCGCGGCGCCGACGCCGACCGCGCCCTTGAGGGCTGCTGGTACGCGCGCCTCGGCATCACGTGGCTCATCGCTTTCGCGCGCTTTTGCGCCTCAGAAAATTTTTCCATCACCGACTCGACTGCGCCACCAAAAAGGCCGGCGGCCGCAATCGGTGCGTTGAGGAGCATTTTCCGGTCCGAGTCCCGCAGGTCCGCCAGAGTTAGCCACAGGTGCCTCAGGAGCACCACTAAAAACCCCATAGAGCGGCCGATGGCTTGCGCGGACCGCTTGGTTGCCATGAGAGCGAAATCCGTTGCCGCTCTCAGGTCCCTCACATCCTCCGCGTCCATGCTGCCGGCGTCCAGCAATTGCAGCAGTTTTGCCTGAAACACCTGCAGCACCGCCATCGAGTGGAGCGCGGACGCGGCCTCGCCAGCCGAGGTGTACGCTTTCTCTGCCTGGTGCGCCGTGAACCTGCACGGTTTTGACGGCAGCCCCAGACCTCCGCTCAGCATGGTTGAGGAAGGGCACAGGTGCGCCGCCATCGCCTCCTCCACGGGTGGCACCCGCACATAACCCCGAGCTTCAGCACCGTCCACGTGCGAAAACATGGCACGCGGTGAGGAGTGAGCGCGAGCTGACTGAGGCGCCGACCACGACCTCACCACGTGCTCATGTACCTCCGGAAAAAAGGGGGATCCCCTCCTAGCTCCGGCTTGCTGGCGGCTGGACTGGAGGAACCAGGAGTCCAGCTTACTTCTCGCGGGCTCCTGTGGAGCACTCCAGTCCAGGTCCAGCTCTTTAACTGCCCTCTCGAGGACCCTGACTAGCTCCTCCTGGAGGTCTAGAGGGCCCTCTGTGTCGAGGCACTCCGACGCCGCCCAGTCCCTGTCTGATGCAGCGAGGGATACTGAGTCCACGTCTCTGTCATCCTCGACCGGGAGGAAGTCCGCGAAGCGAACTGGTGATTGGGGAGACGGCAGAGGACGGCATGCTGCGTCGTCACCGTCACCCCGCGAGTGTGTGGGGGGGCCCGCCAGCGGCTCGACGGCGGCAAAGGACCCCTTCCCCGCGATACTGCGCGCTATGTCCCTCCTGGATCTCAGCGCGCGCCCCGGCAGATCCCCGCAGTGCGCGCAGGAGGACTCCAGCAGGGCATCCTCAGCGTGGGCCAGACCCAGACAGACGACGCAGCACGCGTGAGTATCCGGCGGGTCAATGGGACCCGCGCAAACTTTACATTTAGATCCTGTTGATTCCATTTTTATCTATGTTCATAAGTCCGTGTGAAGGAAATAATCTGACGCAAGTGCCGCGCTTATGCTATTTATACTGTCTGACAGCCAGAGCGCATCGCGCGACAATTGGCCAGTTGTCAACTGGCGTTATCCTATAAGGTTTCAGAAATTTACGTGAAGGGGAGGTTCCCAAATGCATTTTTTCCATGCACCGTCTCGTTCCCGCCCTCGAAAGGGAACCCAGGAGATGAATGTAACACAGGTTAAGTAAAGAGTTTTATTTAATTTGTGCATAAATTAGTTTATACATGTATATTACTTTATATATATATATTAGTTCATATTCACTTACTAGAAGTCAGTAAGAGATAAAAATGATTAAAAGAAAAAATATAGATATGCAAATTAGTCTAGGTTAATGCGTGGCGATTGACCAATGAGAGCTCTCTGTCATTTTGTGCCGTCCGTGGTAACGAGCATGCGCAATGACAGATGAGACAGCCTGAGGGAGAAGAGCAGACGTGATCGATCGCTGTGATCCAAATTGATTCATTCAGAGGAAAAAAACGTCGAAAAGTATAGATTTTGATAATTTGATGCATGCTGAACAGGAAGTTCGCTGCATAGAGTGATACACTCCAGTAGGTGAGTCGGTGTCATATAATTAACGATAAATAGGCTCTATTACTTTATAATAAGATATAATTACTGCTATTAAACGGTAATGTAGTTGCTGTAAATGAGTTATTTTCTCTTGAAATTGTGATCTTTGATTAGAATAGTTGTAAATGTCTAACGCGAATCGTGGGGTCATTTGTACATTGCAGTTCGCGCCGCCATTTCACGGTCGCGTGCACCTGTAGTTGACACGAGCCTGTGTGAGGGAAAAATCTGTTAAAAGGTAAATAACTTTAACCAATTTTGTGAAAATGGTTTGTTACGAGTTATGTGATCTACTTCAGTGTGAGCAGTTATAGTGAACCGCTTGATTATTTGTTAATTTCAGAGTTTCACCGTCGCCATTGTTGGCCAGGTATTCATGTAAGAGTGAAAGTTATTGACTGAGGTAAATTTATGTGATTTATATCAGTTCATGAAGAAATGGTAAATGTAATTGTATTATATGTTATTTTGGATATTTAATGTGGAGTTATCTTTGATGTTATATTTTGAGATGTACTAAATGAATGTTCTGGTCTGTGATCAGGCCAGGTTTTTTTTCCCTTTTGTTTCTTTTCTCTATTTCTATTTCTTTCCTTTCCCTCTTATTTGATTTTGTGGAAACGTGACACCCAAATGACCTTCTGTGACACCCTGAGAAATTCACATTCGATGGCGAGCCAACCAAACTAGCAGAAGAGAAGGAAATACGTCGTGGAGAGGACAACGATATCCTTTCTTTTGAGTTTTTGAGTCATCCCAACTCCAGAGGCATTGTAACCTCATGAGAACATTTGAGAATTTTTTGAGAGTAACTTTATCTATCTTTTATTTTATTCTATTTCTTTTTTGAGTATTGAGTTAACCGGTCTGTAAATATATGTATATAGTAGAAAAATGAGTGCACTCAGGGGAAACTGACAATTTTATTGTTTGTAATATTGTAATTTTATTTTATTGACCTGTTTTATTTTTAAGTGAACCAATTATATTTTTTATTTCTAATTCAACCTTGTGTCTGTCTGTTTTTTCTCAATCCAACCCGCTACCTCCTTGAGCGTCCATAGATCTTCTGATTAGCCCAAATTTCAATTGTATTGCATTTAATCCATTAAATTATTATTATTAATCAATTGTGCAATACGCAAGAGTAGTATTTGCTATATGAAGGTGCATTAACTCCTCTTTTAAACTTAGTGGGAGTTGAGACACATGTGCTATTGTGTGGTTTGTCAAACGCAAACTTGGCAAGCACCACCCTTCGAAAAACTTGTGAAATGCGCAGAAGCTTCATTTAACCATAGTCGGGTGACATGGATGCTTTGAACCACAGTGTTTCGAAATACAGTTCAGAGTTCAGATATGTGGACAATCTGCTCAGCTAACAATTTTTGGTTTCCAGGATGTTCCCGATACGTTCACCAGTAAAGTTTTCTTTATGGAATTAGAATGTTCCGGGAACGCTCGCGGTTGGTTCCAGGTATGTTCGCGGTAGGTTCTCTCAATCTCTCCATCTAGTTATGCTTGTACACAGATAATCATCCTCCAAACTACATCCTTTAAATTACTTGTTGCTCAAAAATCTTAGAATGAATAGAGTTATTACAAGTAACATTTATTGAAAATCTCAATCTCTTTGTAAAAATATACATACACATATATAAGCCATGAACATATTTACATATATATATTTGTATTTAGAAAATTTAATCATGAACAAAGTCAAAGTGGATTTTATTGTCATTTCAGCCAAATACAAGTAGTGAAACGAAACGTTTCTCCAGGACCAAGGCACTATAGAACAAAAACCTCTATACATAAGAGCACAAAGTGCAAACAGACAACACAGACCATAACGCAGACATAATACACAGTAGGTACAGAAAAAAAACTATATAGTTAAAGTGCACAGTTTAATTTTGTCACAGTTTGACAGTGCGGTCGTCCACAATGCTGGTGGTTTTGCGGATATAACATGATGTAGCTCCCCCCAAGTGATTCCACGAGCACAAGTTTTCTCTGTTGACTGACGCTTTATTTTCAGGTTCATCACGAGGACAACCATCCAAAAGATGCCATGAGAATTCATTGGCTGCTTAACACCAAAAGAGAGCTAAATCTTGCAACAAAGGTCCTTTCAACTTCAGATGATTACATATAAACATGTGCAGCTCTTGAACTTGCCGTTTACTGTCGATCTCTTTCTAGCAAAGTCACTGTATACTCTTCATAATAAAAGTCTTAACTCAAACAGCTCTAAAGTAAAAAAAAGAAGAAGTTTATACTAAATATTTAAATGATAAAATAAACAACATATTAATTGACTTCTCTATCAGTTACACATGATGTCTGTGATAGAGGGAAGAGACACATGAATATTCTTTAAACACACATATACAAGCCATGAACATATTTAAACACAATTGTATTTAGAAAATGTTTATTATAAACATGAATATTTAAACAATATTTACACACAATGAAATGTGGAAAAAAACTTAATTTCCCCATCATCTGCAAATCAAAAACAAAGAAACATACTTGAGTCAGACAGATATAATATAAACAATGACTGTTAATTACTGTGGATGATTGTGTAAATTTAATATCACAATTCTGTCCATTGAAGTTTGGCTGATATCTTGTGAAGTGACACTTGATGATCCTTCACCTTGGATCTCTTTTGAAGTCTTTCTGGGCTCTTTTGTTACCATGTGGATTATCCGTCTCTGATTTGTCGTAAATTTTCCTCCTGCGGCCACATCCAGGGAGATTGACTACAATCCCATGGATCTTAAATTTCTGAATATGTGCAACTGTAGTCACAGGACCTTCAAGCTGCTTGGAGATGGTTTTATATCCCTTTATCATGCTTTTCTATAACATTTATTTAATCTCCTGAGACAACTCTTTCCTTCACATGCCCTGGTCCACACACCAGATAACACAGTGACTTCCTGAAGCCCTATATAATAGCCCTATAAACTGATTACAAGATTGTACACACCTGTGATGCTAATTAGTAGACGCACCTTGAATTAACATGTCTCTTTAGTCACATTGTTTACAGTCTTTTCTAGGGGTACCATCATTTTTGTCTAAGCCTGTTCCATGAGTTTATTTTTATAAATAATTGTTGAAGCATGGTTGAAGAGCAATGTCTGACTGAAGTCTGACATATGAATGTTGACTGGTTACCAACAATTTTGTCCAAGTGTATATATATATATATATGTGTGTATATAATATTGTATAATTTAACGGCACAAATATTAGTATTGCACATTAATGAATAACATTTGTTTTTGTGTTTGTAAATATGATAGAGATAAGACAGTAAAGAGAACATTTTCAATGAAGTTAAAATTATATTGAATACTATGCTAATATATAGTTAATCCAATACTATAAGACTGTGCTAATTTTTTTATAAAGATTTCAGGTGAATTTGCACATCTGGGTTTGTCTTTATTGAACATGATTTAATGGCAGATTAAGAATACTTTCTTACTTCTGTATATATTATATATTCACAAATGTTTCTTTCATTAAGATGGTTAGAGGTTTACTAAAAGAAACTTTACATTTAAATAAGCTTTATAAACTTAGCAAAATCGTGCCAGTCCTACCAGTTTGCATTTGTACAAAAAAAGTACTTATTTTTTAATCGTGCTGCAATTGAGCTATGTACAATATTTAACTCAAAGATTAAAGACTCCATCTTCATTTCTTAAGAGAGAATCATAATAATTAATTTTCCACTAGTGTGTGCAATGAATAGCTTCTAGCCATTGTTGCCAAATTGGACTGACGTTTCCAGCCCAACTACAGCATAAAACCCGCCCAAAAAACTAGAGAGACGATTGATGATGGTATTTATATGCATTTATATATGTAATTTGGGTGGGTATTTCGTCAAAAACCAGCCCAATTTTTATCAACCAGCCCAATGCATTTTGTATACCAGTGGGACGTGACCAAAACCATCTGGCAACACAGTGTGTCTCCCTTTCACTTCCGCGATTGCGGTCATGATTGGCGAATTATCATTGGCTGTTCACATGTCACGCATAACCCAATTTTTGCAAATACAAATATATAGTTTATTGCAAATATCAATAATGACCTATAGAACGTGACTTTTACGTGGCTTTTAATCATAATACCGAAATACTACACCGGGACTCTTATTTTGTCTGACGCGTTGGATTTCTGATGTGGGACATAAAAGTGTTACTTAAACATTGTCATAATTCATCTTTACTTCATAAGATCGCTTGTGTGTGTGTGTGTGTGTGTGTGTGTGTGTGTGTGTGTGTGTGTGTGTGTGTGTGTGTGTGTGTGTGTGTGTGTGTGTGTGTGTGTGTGTGTGTGTGTTTTGTGTTTAACCTTTAAATCCCTTAGTCATAAAAGCAACCAGTAACTTCTAATTAATGCAAAGCTGGATATATATACATTTATTCCTTTAATCCCCCTTATGATCTCCTGTCACAGGAGATCAACACCTTACAGAACAACCTCCTCATCTTCTTCATTTTCCTGGTCATGGTCCATCTCTTCCCTTCTGCCTACACTCATTGTTTGCATATCTATTTCTATTTTTCATATCTATTATATATCTATTTTTTTAAATAAAATAATTATGAAAATTATTTATAAAACTTTATAAAATTGTATATCTATTTCTGGATGATCTTCCCCTCTCGTCTACCTGAGCTTTACTTCCATTTCTTCCTTCAGAATCTCCTCCTATTCTCTCAACCATCCTTCCTTCCCTTTCTTTCCCCATTATGGTTCATTGCTATTCCCTCATCCTTATCGTGTCTTCCATTTTCATCCTTCCCTTACTTGCGTTTTCTCTCTTTCTACTTCCTATGTCTAACCCCTCTTCTAGTTCTGCCTGATTCTTCATCATCTATCTCCCCATCCTTAACATTTCATCCTCCCTCCTTGGCCTCGTCAAGGATTCTCGTCAAAAGTCTCCTATTCCCACAATAGTTGTTTAGCCCTTGCCGAAGGGCCTATGATCTGCCCTGAATATTATATTATTGTTTTACACCCGCCTTCAACTATTGCCCCTAAATAAATCTTTGGTTGTGATTTGATAAAGTTAAGACCTGTAGTTCTTTTTTTTTTTTATCCGAAACTTTCCTAAAATCCTGGTTTCTCCCCTAAATCTACCAAAATCCCTCTCTCAGGTACCCATGCCCCTGTGTACTCTCATCACTTGGACCAGTTATCTGTAATGTATTAGTTTTTGCTGCACTGCTTGTTTTACCCCTTTATCCATGCACATTATAAAATGTCCACAAATAAAAAATGTCCACTTTATCCACAAATAAAGTGGTTGACCCTACCTCATAGTTCATTTCATATCCTCCAATACACCAATAATGGCTCAAACAATAATCCCTTCTTTCCCTTTTTTTACATAATGCCTCCAGGGATAATGAGATACAAATCTTAGACGTCTTCAAATATAAGATATAACATTTTAAACATGCATTCTTCTTATATACTTATCAATTTATTATCTTATTTTTCTTAACTCCTCCTGTATCTTAAATTTTCCTCTTCTATATATGGCCTTTTATATAATCTATCTGTTATCTGTTTATTTGCATTTGCACGAGTATAATTTTATAGCATAAGCATATGGACCACTAGGTGAACATAGGATGAATCTCCACTTCTTTGGTAAAGGCACAGGAGGGCCAGTAAGATATAAGATATCTGTGGTAAAACTTGGACCACTATTAAAACTATAAAAACTATGTACCATCTTAATGCACCATTTCTGAATATATCTGTATCTTCACAAGTTCACAAGAAAGTTTTCTTAATGTGCCAGTAAGTCATTCAATAAAGACAAAGCAATTGAATGTGACAATTCACCTGAAATATTTATTTAAAAACATGTTTGAAATTTTATCCATCCCAGACACGATACCAGCAGCACAATCTTATAGTGTAAAATCAACTTTATAATAGTATAGTGCTTGATATTATTTTACCTTCATTGAAACATTTCTCTTTACCATCTATTTTATATATATATATATATATATAAAATATATTTACATTTACATTTATTCATTTAGCAGACGCTTTTATCCAAAGCGACTTACAACTTGAGGAATCCATAAAGCAATCTGTCCTGAAGATACAAAAGTACATAGTGCTTACAATACAAAGTTTCGAACATTACATACAAAAGTAGTACAAGCATGGGGAATAGAGGGAGTAAGAGAATTAATAAATAAAAAAATTGTGTGTGTCTTGTTAGGTGCTCTTTTACACCTTGACAAGGAATCTGCATTCTGGATGAGGGCAGGGAGATTGTTCCACCAGCAAGGAGCAGTGAATAAAATGTTCTTGAGAGTGATTTTTTGCCTCTCTGTGATGTAACCACGAGTCGTTGCTCATTGATCGATCAAAGGTTTCTGGTAGGTGTGTAGATTTGTAACATTGAGTGGAAGTATGAAGGTGCTGAGCTTGCGTAAGTTCTGTATGCAAGAGTCAGTGCATTGAATTTGATGCGTGCTGCAAGTGTAGTGAAATGAGGAGTGGTGTGACGAGTTATGTTGGGTTGGTTGAAGACCAGACAAGCTGTGGCGTTCTGAACAGTTGCAGGGGTTTGATACAACTAGCAGGAAGTCTGACCAAAAGAGCATTGCAGTAATCAAACCTGGAAATGACCATGGCCTGCATCAGAAGTTGTTGTAGCTTGCTCCTTACTGAACGGCCTGATCTTCCTGATGTTGCGCAGTGCAAACCTGCATGATTGAGCCGTCTTTGCAATGTGTTTTTTGAAGGTCAGCTGGTCCTCAAAGATCACTCCAAGAGTTCTAGCAGACCTCGAAAGAGTAATCGTGGTGGCGACGATGAAATCATACTGCAGTGTTGGATCTGCGGGAAAGACTAGAAGCTCCATCTTTGCCAGGTTGAATTGCAGATGATGCTCTTTCAGCCGTGCCGAGATGTCCGATTCTCGTAGCCACCATGGGATCATCTGGTTGAAACGGCAGAAATAGCTGTGTGTCATTGGCGTAGCAGTGATAGGAGAAGCCGTGTGCCTCTATGATGGGACCCAGTTATGTGGTGTACGTGGAGAAGAGAAGTTGTCCAAGAGGTCCTGTGGAACACCGGTGACCAGTTCACATTCTTTGGAGACCTCCCTGCAACCCTGAAGGACCCTAGTGACGAGAGGGTAGACAGAAGGATATGATGATTAACAGTGTCAAAGGCAGCAGATAGATCTAAAAGAATGAGAACTGACAATTTTGAATTTTTAATCACCTTTTGCACTCCTTAGAGCTTTAGCAACGGATAGTAGTGCAGTCTCGGTTGAAGCCAGACTGGTTGAAGTCACCTTAACCTTCTTGAAGACTGGTTGATCAACCAGAATGGTTGATGTCCAACTGGCCATTCTGAGAGAGGACAAGAAGATACCTGGTTAAAAATAACACGTTCAAGAGTTTTTGATATGAATGGTAGGAGAGAGCCATGTCTGTAATTATCAACGAGTGATGTGAAGTTTAGATATATCTACCTCTGTGAGTGGAGAGGCGGTTGAAAAAAAGTTTCTGGTTACATCAGATGTCGGTCTGTTTTCATGTGTGTGTAGAGCTGAGAACTGACTGCTGATAGTCGCAGTTTTGTTAATAAAGAAATGGGCAAAATCATTGGCAGTTAAAGAGGCAGAGGGTGGAGGGGGAAAGAGGAGAGAGCTGAATGTTTTGAAAAGTGCATGCATGTTAGAAGCGCTTTTAATCTTGGTGAGGAAATGCAAATATTTGCAGGTATGGACATCAGTAGAAAAGGTAGAGAGCAGAGATTTATACAAACTCAGGTCAGACGGGTCCATTGATTTGTGCCATTCTCTCTAACTTGGTTCATGAAGAACATCCGTTAGCCAGTGGTTAGAGAGGGAGTAGCACGCAGTGACCTGGAAGAAAGCGGACAGAAAATGTCTAGACAAGACGTTAGAGTGGAAAATAAAGTGTCTGTTGCAGTATTCACATCCAGAGATGAGAAGTATTTGGGAGAAGGAAGACAGGATGAAACGACAGAGAAAAAATGGGAAGGAGAAAGAGAGCGCAGGTCTCGCCTGAAAGTGACTGGTTGGTGTTGCAGAAGTAGCAACTTGCATATGAAATGTAATGAAAGATGATCAGAAACATGCAGGGGTTTAAGTAGAATGTTGTCTGTGATGCAGTTGTGTCATGTCGATCGAGTAGATCAAGACAAGTTGGTTGCCCGACCATATATTTGTGTATAATATTATAAAATATGTAAGATACAAAATATTTCACTTTCAAATCTTCAGACCTTTGTGCCTCAAGCTTAATAGCTTGCTCTGACAGAATCTATTTAGAGTTTTTGAAAGTTCAATTTGATTTCACACCACTCCTCATTTCACTACACTTGCAACACGCATCAAATTCAATGCACTGACTCTTGCATACTGTAATATAAACAATAATTATGATCCATTTAATACCATAAAATAATACCATACCAACTTAATACCATAAAATATCACAGAACTAAAATATGGTGATTTATTTTTAATTGATAAATTGTCAAGTGTTTGGTTTTTGGTTCTGACCCATAGGCTATAAGGAATACCTGAGGGTTATGCACGAGGAAACATATTTATGTTGATAAAGTCAAAAATATTGATCCATCTCTCCCCAAAAATAAAATACTAAGGTACATCACAGTACATCACAGTAGTATTCAATGCATCATGTCACATTATGCAGTAATATTTACCAAAACTCACAGCAAATATAATGAAACAGCTGGCTATAACACTTTATATACTTTATAAATTCAAACAGACTGACAGTGCGCGAAGTTGAGCCACGTGACTGCGTGCGGGACATCACAGGTAGTCGAAACTCTCTCTCTCGAGAAACTCTCGTTACAATGATTTCCTTACATTTCTCACCGATGACAGGAGTGATTGAACTTTTTTCTTTTTTCTTTTTTTTTATTGCAAGAAAAACAATTACAATAAGGCATTACAAAATCACTTACAGAGCACAACTCCAAAAAAGAAACATAGAAAGAGAAACAAAGAGATAGAGTGAGAGAAAAGTAAAAAAGAATTATACAAAGCTTAAATTTCTTCAATAAACCAAAAAGTCTTCTTCCACTTCTCAATTTTAGTAATCTTAATGATTTATAATAAATCCAAAAACAAATTCTGAAAAACAAAAAACAGTGGATTTGTACTTAAAGTAATGAATATAAAATTTCCCCAGAATGAGAATATTATTCAAAATGTGTTGACTGTGTACATTTTCCATTATTACTGTAAACTGAAAATGATGTCGTTTTTAGAAAATGTCAAAATCAAAGTAATTGTACTTTTAAGCCACTCATATGTCAAACCAAAAGGTTTTGCAAAATAAGCCATCAAAAAAACAAATGTACTGTTGTTTCAATTTCACAATCACAAAAAGTACAACAATTGTGCTCAATGTTAAATCTATTTCTAAGAAGCTCTAAGGATGGGTAAATATCATTAAAAAAATTGAAATGCACTTCCTTAGCTTTGGGAGATATTGGAAATTAGAAGGTGACAGGTCCATCCAATCATCCTGAACCTTGTTAAAATCCTCTCCTAATATGATATTGTCTGTGGAATATGTAAGTTTCAGGCCTGCTATTATTTCAGAAACTTCAGATAACAATTCTTTGTTTTGAGAAATATTATTATAACCATATATATTCACTACTATAATAAACAAATCATCAGTTGAAAGAACACGTGACCATTTACGTTAGTTTTGTGTACAACTACTTTCGCAGGGCAATTATAAAATAATTTAGCAGCACCCACAGAACAATTTGTTTCCATGACCAAATATAGAATTTTGTCCCACCCAACACCATCCCAACGGTTAGTCCAAAATTTCTCTTCTGATTCACTTGAGTGAGTTTCCTGTAGCATGTTTACCTTTACAAAATAAAAAAAACAGCTTTACGTTTCACATGATCTCGATGTAGGCTATTCCTCAACTCAACTCCACAACTGTGTGCTTGAATGTTGCATGCGTAAACGTGGTGGATTCAACTGCTCAACGAACAAACATGTTAAAAGGCTTCCATTTTAAGTAAACCGATTTTTAGTGGTGGACAGACCGAGGCTTCATAAACCACTGAAACGATCAAAGCAAATGTGCCGTGTGTCGAGGCTTTGAATCGATGCCGACACCCGTCTCAGTGCTCAATTGCACATGTTATCTGAAACACCTTTGAAAACAAGTCATTTAAAAAATAAAAATGTAATATATAGTAATAATAACTAGGTTATTCTGATCATGAAAAATTAAAATTAATAACACAAATCAATCCACAATGGTCTCCTATTTGTTAATATTAATTAC
The DNA here is from genome assembly GCA_037043235.1 of Rhodeus uyekii. Taxonomy (NCBI): domain Eukaryota; kingdom Metazoa; phylum Chordata; class Actinopteri; order Cypriniformes; family Acheilognathidae; genus Rhodeus; species Rhodeus uyekii. Next base: position 46,728 of record JAWRVZ010000669.1, read on the forward strand.
TCTGCTGTGGAATGGCCTACACTTTTTTTTTTTTTTTTTTCCTACAGCCTTTGAAAAAATCCTCTCACAAAAACCCAGTAGATGGGCTTCTTCCTTTTTGGAAGCGTGGTCCTCAATGTCTTTCACGTTTGGTCCCGAACTCTAGACATGAACGTAATGAATTAATAATGGGGTCACTACATACAGCAAGCACTCATTGTGGTGTAGTGTTGTATACATTTGTGGTAATTACATGTGGTCGCCACTAGAGGGCCACCAGGGGATTGACAGCGGGAGTTACGTTGCGTGAGTTGTTATTATTCACGAGTAAGTTGCTGAGTGAACAGTCGGAGTTCTATGTGTCTGACAATAATAAATATACAGTTCTGAGATTCATGTCATTCAGTGTAGTCCATCAGAATCACAACACAATAAGAAATACTACATGGTGTCAGAAGAGAACTCGAACCTGCGTTGTCAACACTGAGGCGGGAAAATTCGACGCAACCTGACTGAAGTGAGTCTGCCATAGAGCAAAATAAAAATGGATCAGTTCAGATTACCACCTCCATTAGTCCTGATGGGAAATACAGGCGAAAACTGGAGGAGATGGATACAACGATTCAACATTTACATGACTGCTTCAGGATCAGACACGAAAAGTGAGAAGGTAAAAATAGAAATTCTACTTCATGCATTAGGAGAAGAGGCCTTGGAAGTGTACACTGACTATTGAGCCAGAAGGGGAGAATGAAACAATGCAAGATATAGTGAATGCGCTGGAGAAGTATTGCTTGCCGAGAAAGAATGTTGTGTTCGAAAGGCATCAGCTTTGGGCCTACCCCATGCCTGACTCGATTACCATCGATAAGTACGTCACAGAACTAAAACAGAAGAGTAAAGACTGTGAGTTCGGCTCAACGGAATCTGACATGATAAGAGACAAGATCATGTTCAGTATCGGTGATCAGCGTTTAAAAGAGAGGCTCCTGAGAGAATTAAACCTCACGCTTGAAAAAAACAGTGGACATTTGTAGAGCAGCAGAGGCAGCAAAAACACAGATTCAAGCAATGGGAGAGCAGAATAAAACTGTTCACGCCATTTTAAAAAAAGACAAAAGATTCAAAACAGAGTATGAGATATGAAAGAATTCCATCTCAAAAGCAAAAACTAATGTCTCTTTCTCAGGCAAAAAGTGTGGAAAATCTCACCTTCCTCGACAGTGACCAGCCTTTGGAGCTACATGTCATGCCTGTGGAAAATTTAATCACTTTGCATCTATGTGCATGTCTGGAAAACAAGACATTCAACCTAAACACAAAAGACACGTCACTGTTGACTCATTATTCATCGGGACAGTTGAACTAAGAGAGAACCCCAGTGCTGTGCAAAATGCATGTTACACTGACGTGGACATTGGAAATTTGAAAGTGAAATTTAAATTGGACCTGGGGGCTGAAGCCAATACTTTACCACTAGACATTTATCAATCTCTCAGTGAAAAAGAGGTGATGCAACCAACTTCTACTATGCTGGTGGCATATGGTGGGACAAAATTAAAGCCAGAAGGTGTGGCCAAGCTACAATGCATCACACCCAAAGTGCAAGTTTGCTTACCATTTTACATCACCAGACATTCGTCCATTCCAATACTGGGTAAGCAAGCATGTGAGCAAATGCAACTGCTTAAAAAAGTTGAGACGGTTGTAATCAAGCATCCTACCTCCAAAAAAGAGCTGATAGAACAATATCCAACTGTTTTTGAAGGACTGGGTCAGTTTCCGGGTGAACATCATATTCATGTCGATCCAAAAGCAATCCCAGTCATACATGGCTGTAGGAAAATTCCCTTAGCAGTGCTGGATAAACTGAGGGAAACACTGGAACAGCTGTTGCAAGCAGACGTTATAGCGCCAGTCACTCAGCCCACTCCATGGGTTAACAGCCTAGTTGTCACTGAAAAAAAGAACGGGTCATTACGAGTATGCCTGGATCCTCGTGACCTAAATAAAGCCATTCTTCGCCAGCACTTCTCCATCCCAACGACTGAAGATGTACTGTGCAAGCTTGCTGGAAAGAAAATTTTCTCCATCTTAGATGAAAAGGATGGCTACTGGCAAGTCAAACTTGACACAGACTCCTCCCTTCTATGCACCTTTAACACACCATGGGGAAGATATAGATTCAAACGTCTGCCATTTGGTGTCAAATCTGCTAGTGAAGTCTTCTAGCAGTACAATAACGAAGTGTTCGGGGACATAGACGGTGTACATATAGTTGCTGATGGCATGATTGTTGCAGCTGCCACAGAACAAGAACATGATGCTATTGTGGCTAGAATTATGGAGAGAGCTAAAACACACAATGTAAAATTCAACCCTGACAAGATTCAGTATAAAGTGAACAATGTACACTTTATGGGACATGTGATAACTCCAGAAGGGGTGAAAGCAGATGACGGCAAGATACAGGCAGTAGTTAACATGCCAGTACCCACATATAGACAATCACTAAATATTAACACTCAGGTATCAAAAAAAACCTTTTGGGCATGATCAGATATCTCGCCCCGTTTATCCCAGGTGAGGCATCACTTACAGCGCCTCTCAGACAGCTGCTGAGAAAAGACATGGCATTCCAGTGGCAACCTGAACAAGACAAGGCATTATCTGCACTCAAAACAGCACTGACCAACACGCCAGTTCTCAGGTATTATGACCCCAACACTGCACTCACCATACAAACAGATGCATCCAAAGATGGCTTAGGATTATGTTTGCTGCAAGAGGGGCAACCAATAGCATATGCATCCAGAGCTTTGACGGACACTGAGAAGAACTATGCCCAGATTGAAAAAGAGTTACTGGCGATGGTCTTCTCGACTAAAAAGTTCCAGCAGTATATATATGGACGCAGTGTGAATGTCCAGTCGGACCATAAACCATTGGAGGCTATCTTCAAGAAGCCACTGAGTAAAGCACCAGCGAGACTCCAACGTATGCTTTTACAGCTGCAGAAATATGATCTCATTGTCCACTACACACCTGGTAAGGACATGTTAATCGCTGATGCATTGTCACGTGCCGTCGCTGAAGGTCTTGCACACAAGCACAGAAGACCTCAGTGATGAAAGAGCTGTATATGCTCTTGAAGCAACAGAGGCTCTTAGTGAGTACATGCTAAAGCAGCTTACAGAGACAGCACTCTCCAGATGCTTGTGAAGATGCAGAAAACAGGATGGCCAACAAGAAGAAAGCAACTGGATCCCTCACTTCGTCAGTACTGGCCTGTTAGACACATTGTGGCTATCCAAGATGGCATATTACTGGTATCTGACAGGTTCCTGATTCCTGAGTCAATGAGATCAGAGATGCTTCAGAAATTGCATATCTCAAATCATGGAATGCAACGCACGAAAGCACATGCCAGAAAGTTTATGTATTGGCCCGGTATGACCAAGCATATCGAACAGATGGTTGAAACATGTTTAACATGCCAACAGTTCCAGCCCAGGAACCAGAAAGAGCCACTCATCTCTCACGAGGTCCCAGAGCTTCCCTGGTTAAAGGTTGCAGCAGACATCTTTGAAATCAGAGGTCAGTCATTTCTTCTGATTGTTGATTATATGTCAAAGTTTCCAGAGGTGATGAATATCAAAGACAAGACGTTGGCGACAGTCATTGAAAAGATGAAAGAAGTGTACGCCAGACACGGCATTCCTAAGGAGCTAGTGTACCCTTCGCAAGCTATGAAATGAAGAAATTTGCTGCTGAGTGGGGCATCAAATTGACACACTCAAGTCCGGCCTACCCTCAGTCGAATGGGCTGGCAGAAAGAACTGTCAAAACCGTCAAAAGTGTCCTGAAGAAAGCAGAGCAGTCGGGGACAGACCATCACCTTGCTTTGCTTTCGTTGAGGACTACTCCCATCACTGGTATGTCATACTCACCTGTGCAAATTCTGATGGGAAGGGTTCTGAGGAGCACCTTACCAGCATCCAGTGAAGTCCTGCGACCAACTATTCCCAAAGGTGTACATCAGATGCTTCAAACCCTGCAAAAAGAGACAAGCGTTTTACTATGACGAGGGAGCAAAAGCCCTTCCTGAACTAAAACGCAGGAAATACTGTACACATTGAAACAGACAGAGGGTGGCAGCCAGGTCTCATTGTTTCCAAACGAGATGGCCTAGGTCATACAATGTGGTCAGTGCAACAGGACACCAGTTACGTCGAAACAGGCGTCATCTGAGAAAAACAAATCACATGCACACAGAAATATTTGATCCTGCTGATGAGTCCCAAGACACTCTCACATCCCAAACTCACATGAAGTGACAGATCAATCTGTACAAAGTGTGCCAGATCAATCCTTACAGAAAAGTAGTACCACAACCACCAGGAGTGGTCGGACTGTGAAAGTTCCTGTGAGGTTTCAGGACTATTGTGTGAACTGACTACTTATATATATATATATATATATATATATATATATATATATATATATATATATATATATATGCCTATTAACTAAGGTTAAAAATGTTTAAGATTTGAACTGCTTATGTTGATGTTATGATGCTTGAAGATCTTTATTCAGTGTTCTTGTATCCTGTTTAAAACTAGTATTATTTTCCTGAGAAAAAGGGGGATGTGGTGTAGTGTTGTATACATTTGTGGTAATTACATGTGGTCGCCACTAGAGGGCCACCGGGAGTTTGACAGCGGGAGTTACGTTGCGTGAGTTATTATTCACGAGTAAGTTGCTGAGTGAACAGTCAGAGTTCTATGTGTCTGACAATAATAAATATACAGTTCTGAGATTCACGTTATTCAGTGTAGTCCATCAGAATCACAACACAATAAGAAATACTACACTCATAAACTAAAAACATGTCAATCAAATCACAACTAAACACTACAAAAAGAAATGACCACATATGCTGGCTCCAACATTTGAGCCCGATTCTATAATTGGTCTGTGCAAATAATACATTTAATACATGGGTGTTGATACACACACAGCTTACCTCTATGAACGTTAATGGACAATGACCCTGTTTTGAGAGCCTGACTCCACTGTGATTGCCAGTCCCAGAGTTAAAGTGGCACTGAACCGACCTCTTTTTCCCATTATAAATTCTCTCAGTACTTAAAATCATTATTAATTAAATAATCACAGTGAACGCCCGTGTCATCTTCCGGATGCTGTGTAAAGTTGTCAGGAATTTTTCCCTATGAAAGAAATTCTTGCAATTCCATCATAAAACGCATATAAATCCATATTGTCCCTCACCACCAAAAGACGTCACTATAAAGCGCGCACATGCAGTACAAATCTTGCAGGTACGAAGCTGTCGTAAATTAAGAGGAATTGGTCATAGAATACAATGTGCGTTTTCGCACATGCGCAGTACCAATCGTGTTTCCGATACTGATCAAGAAGTCAACAGCCAATCAGCATGCCTGTGTGCATTCGGCAGCTCAACATAAACGCCTGTGATTGGTTGATCGGCTCAACGTTGCAATAAACAACAGTTCAGTCTTTGAAATCAAGGCTTTTGAAGTCTTCCGTTTTTTTCAGTTCTTTGAAGCGAACCCATTCCGGCATTCGAAGCCTTTCACTCGGTTAATTTACGTTACCATACCTCGCTTTATTTCACGCAAGCACATACTTTCCACAAATGTCAAAAGCAGTAGTTGTTTTTGACGACTCCATGAAGGGCAGTTGTCCTGTAGCTCAGTCAATAGGGCGTCAGTGCTTTCATCGGCAAGGTCGCGGGTTCGCTCCCAGGGAAAACAGAAACTAGCATAATGTTTTCTCTTCACGCAGTTCAGGTCGATTTTAGGTCTGCCAAATGGTAAGCAGACATTTATTCTCCATTCATTCATAATGAATCCACTTGCGTTTTCCTCCTCTTGTAGAGAAATTCAGAAGTACGGTATATTTATGCATTTGGATCACATTTTACCCTATAGACTAATGCACTTGCAAAAGCTTTCATGTAGCTCAATCAGTAGAGCATTGGTGCTTTCGACGCCAAGGTCTTGGATTCGATCCCAGGGAAAGCAAAAGCTGATTCAATGTGATCATTGAGTGCAATATTAGTAACCTTGGATGAAAGCGTCTGTAAAATGTACGTGTCATACAGTTCTTCTCAATCATCATTAATGAACAAAATGTTAAAGAGAAGCTCTTTTACCCCTGCCACTTTGTAATTAACCATTTTCTAATAGCTTTTACTTTAACAATAATCAAAAGACAAATTATTAAAAAAATAAAATATCTATACAATAAAGAATTTAAATAAAATATCGAATACTTTTCTTTTTTCCCTTCCACATTTAGTTTTTATGTGCCACAAATAAAAGGATTTTAGTTTTTTTAGGAATGGAGGAAAAGCTACAAGATGATATACTGTGAATGACATCTAAATAAATGCAGAAACCAGTTATACCAATAATAAGTCAACAGTTCTGTTTCAATTATCTGTTTACAAGAACTAATTTCTTCACTTGTGCACTAAAAAGAATAATAGTTCTCGTTGCATCCTCGTTTCTGGACTGAAGAAAAAAAACTCAAATATCTGTTTCATTCCAGTGTATAGCCTTAAAGAACTGACTTAAAATTGTATCATTGGCAAAAGACTCATTGTGTAATCCTTAGCTGACATCTAGTGGCTGTAGTTGAAATGTTGTTATTTTCATGTTAAAACTGTTCCAGTAAATGCATCTCATAAATGTAGTTCTTTAAAGTCATTTAACTAAAGTCTTGCTTTTTTAGTCTAAATGAGAGCACATTTATGCTAATTATTACAATTAATAATTATAATAATGTTATATTCATTAATTATTAATTAATTACGCTGACAAAACTAATTTTGGTTGCCATAAATTTCCTTTCATTTATATAGATAAAATATCTAATACGTTTCTTTTTTTTTCCTTCCACATTTTGTTTTTATGTTCCACAAATAAAAGGATTTTAGTTTTTTAGGAATAGAAGAAAAACACTCAAAATACAACTTTTTTTTTTTAGCTACAATTTAAAAATATAAAGAGTAATAGTTCTCGTTGCATCCTTGTCTCTGGACTGAAGAAATAGCACTCAAATATCTGTTTCATTTCCACCGTATAGCCTTAAAGAACTAACTTGAAAATGTGTAATTGGCAGAAGACATTGGCATTTATTGCATATGAAGGACATATTTAATTAAATACAGAAACCAGTTAAAAGGTAAACAGGAGAGAATGAATTTGTGAGTTAAAATGTATGTTGTTGAAAAATGTGTTATCCTAAACAGTTTGCATTGCATGATTTACTTAGTGTATATAACTAATTTGTTGCATTGCATTGCTTTGTTTACAGAACTAATTCTCATGAGCATATGCATTATTGCATTGCATTGGTCTAGCTAAACAATCAGTTGTGCATTGACAAATAGCATAAACTAGTTTGTTGCATTGCATTACTTTGTGCACATAACTAATTCTCATGTGCATATGCATTACTGCATTGCATTGGGCGAGCTAAACAATCAGTTGTGCATTGACAAATAGCATGAACTAGTTTGTTGCATTGCAATACTTTGTGCACATAACTAAATCTCATGTGCACATGCATTATTGCATTGCATTGGTCGAGCTAAACAATCAGTTGTGCATTGACAAATAGCATGAACTAGTTTGTTGCATTGATTAGCTTTGTTGGAGCATAGAACTAATGTATTGCATTGCATTACTTTGTGCACATAACTAATTCTCATGTGCAAATGCATTATTGCATTGCATTGGTCGAGCTAAACAATCAGTTGTGCATTGACAAATAGCATGAACTAGTTTGTTGCATTGATTAGCTTTGTTGGAGCATAGAACTAATGTATTGCATTGCATTACTTTGTGCACATAACTAATTTTCATGTGCATATGCATTACTGCATTGCATTGGTCGAGCTAAACAATCAGGTGTGCATTGACAAATAGCATCAACTAGTTTGTTGCATTGCATAACTTTGTGCACATAACTAATTCTCATGTGCATATGCATTACTGCATTGCATTGGGCGAGCTAAACAATCAGTTGTGCATTGACAAATAGCATAAACTAGTTTGTTGCATTGCAATACTTTGTGCACATAACTAATTCTCATGTGCAAATGCATTATTGCATTGGTCGAGCTATTGACAAATAGCATGAACTAGTTTGTTGCATTGATTAGCTTTGTGGAGCATAGAACTAATGTATTGCATTGCATTACTTTGTGCACATAACTAATTCTCATGTGCAAATGCATTATTGCATTGCATTGTTCGAGCTAAACAATCAGTTGTGCATTGACAAATAGCATGAACTAGTTTGTTGCATTGATTAGCTTTGTTGGAGCATAGAACTAATGTATTGCATTGCATTACTTTGTGCACATAACTAATTTTCATGTGCTTATGCATTACTGCATTGCATTGGTCGAGCTAAACAATCAGGTGTCCATTGACAAATAGCATCAACTAGTTTGTTGCATTGCATAACTTTGTGCACATAACTAATTCTCATGTGCATATGCATTACTGCATTGCATTGGGCGAGCTAAACAATCAGTTGTGCATTGACAAATAGCACGATCAAGATGTGTTTTTTTATTAAGCGGTTTAATTACGGCTAGTTTAAAGGTTTTTGGTACGTATCCTAATGACAAAGATGAATTAATACTATTAAGAAGAGGATCTATGATTTCTGGAAGCATCTCTTTCAGTAGCTTAGTTGGTATTGGGTCTAGCATACATGTATTTGATTTTGATGATTTAACGAGTTTAAACAATTCTTCCTCCCCAATAGCAATGAACTAGTGGAAAGAAGTCCATGAAGTCATTACTGCTGTGCTGTTTTAAAGCATCTGGGGTTGAGGCTTTATTTCTTGTTAGTTTAGTCACTGTATCAAATAAATACCTAGGGTTGTATTTGTTTTCTTTTAAGAGGGTAGAAAAGTAAGCAGATCTAGCTGATTTTAAGGCCTTTATGAATGCAATGGAGCTGTCTTTCCATGAAATGCGAAAGACCTCAAGATTAGGTTTTTTTCCAGCTCCGCTCCATTTTTCTGGCTGCTCTCCTTGAGGGCCCGGGTGTGCTCGTTGTACCACAGTGTTGGACTATTTTCTTTAATCTTCTAGCGCAACGGAGCAACAGTGTCTAAAGTGCTGGAAAAGAGAGAGTTAATAGTTTCTGTTGCAACATCAAGTTGTTCTAGGCTATTTGAGATGTTAAGTAGATGAAACTGATCAGGAAGATTATTTATAAAGCTATCTTTTCTTTCTCCTAGATATCCTATACAGACTGTGTCTGTTCCCCGAATTAGCAAATACAAAAAACTCTCAAAACCGTTTAAGGGTAATAATTTAATTGATTTACAAACAACTAAGAATGGATATAACACAAATGAACAAATGATAAAGCTTGGGTTACTGAATATACGATACCTTTCCTCAAAAGCACTTATTAGGGGCCAAGCACCGAAGGTGCGAAGGCACCTATTGTAATTGTTCCGGTTCTTCTTATTATTATTAGGGGCCAAGCACCGAAGGTGCGGAGGCACCTATTGTTTCTGTTCCGGTTCTTAATATTAGGGGCCAAGCACCGAAGGTGCGGAGGCACCTATTGTTTTTGTTCCGGTTCTTTTTTCTTCTTCTTCTTCCGCCATGGAATTCTATGGCAGCCCATAGAACCGTTTGCGGGAAAATGATAACAATTTGGCACACTCATAGAGGACAGTCCAAACATTGACCATGGTAAAATTGAAGTGTCTAACTCAATCTCTCTAGCGCCACCACATGTCCAAATCTGCACTCGCGTTTACATTAATAACTTTTGAACCACAAGGCCTAGAAACAAAATTCTTATGTCCACTGATTCTTTGGCTCAAGACGATTCGATTGCACCCTATGACGTCATTTTCCGTCATGAAATTTTTTCCGCCATTTAGAATTTTACGAAAAACCTACTTTTTCTAACTCCTCCTGGGCTGTTCGTCCGATTTTGACAAAAATTTAACCACATCATCTCCAGACAATGTTGACCAAAAGTTATGGAAATTAAGTTGATTAGTCAAACCGTTTACGAATAGCTTGCGAAAGAATTTGACAAAATGGCCGCAAAAACTAAATCTAGGCTATATCTCCGCAACACATTAGCGTATTCTGACCAAACTTGGTATTATTTATGTCAATGATGATCTGAGGCTACCAGCAGAGTTTTGACGCAGTGCCCCCTAGTGGTCAGGAGATGTAAAAAAGTAACATTTTTGCTTATAACTGGTCTCTTTAGATTCAGTGCATCAGAGTCATGCAATACCAAATTTTCCCATATCGGCCATTTTGAGCATCGGCCATTTTGAATATTATCATAAATTGCTATATTTAACAAAAGCATTGGCATATCGTTACGAAACTCGATATGTGTTTTCGGCACCTAGTCCTGATACGACACAAAAAGTTTCGGGACAGCGCCACCTTGTGGTCAATAGTTATAACAAAATTTACAAATATGCTAATAACTTTTGATTATGTTAACCTATTGATAAACAAATTGTCTTTCTATGTTGCTTGGGTCAAGCCGAGAACACAGATACCAAATTTGTCATAGTCGGCCAAACTTCCTGTCCGCCATGTTGTTTTTCTTTAAAAACCTACTTTGTCAAACTCCTCCCAGACCGTTTGTCCGATTTTCACCAAAATTTAATCATGTCATCTTCAGATAATGTTGACAAAAAGTTATTAAAATGAAGTTGGTTCATCAAACCGTTTTCAATAAAATTGCAAAACAAATTTGACCAAATGGCCACCAAATAAAGTGAGGTTATATCTCCACAACGCATTATATTTTTAAATGATATGATTACAGATAATAAACTAGATGTGCTGTGTTTGACAGAAATCTGGCTAAAACCAGACGATTACATTACTTTAAATGAGTCCACCCCTCAAGATTACTGTTATAACCATGAGCCTTGAAAGGTAAAGGTAAAGGAGGAGGTGTTTCTGTAATTTGTAGTAACACAATCAGTACTGCTCAAAAGTCTAATTGGAAATATAATTCTTTTGAAGTGATGGTCCTTAATGTAAAATTATCTAGTGCAAGTAATAATTGCTGGCTGTTCTATACAGGCCACCAGGGCACCATACAGACTTTATCAAAGAATTTTCTGATTTTCTCTCAGAATTAGTAATGTCTGCAGATAAAGTCATAATTGTCGGTGATTTTAATATCCATGTATGTAGATCATTGTGACAAATGATCTGTACAGAGCTGTAACTGTGTATGGCCCTTTAAGAATGTCATTAGTGTGAGTATGAGCCCTGAGTATGTTGTACGGAGTACACACGTGAGTTTCAGTAGTATCCAATGTGTCGTGTTGGTAGCACACGCTCCGTTAATAAAGTTTAAGTATACAGTGAGCCCTCGCTACTTTGCGGTTCGACCATCGCGGATTCACGACTTCGCGGACTTTTTTCATTTTGTATGTATATATTATAAAACACCTGTGATTGGTGTTTTGACCGCTTCTACGATCCCCGACCAGTAGCATCTTCTTGCGGCCACTTTGTTTGCCGCTCTCTCGCCGGGTAGATGCTGCTACGTTACTGTGTAACTTTAAACTGTGCTATGCGTGACTGTTTGAAGTTGAACTTTTTGTTGAACTTTCTGTTTAACCCCTGCAATGGCTCCCAAGCGTTCTGCTTCTGCTAAGGCTGGTAGTGAGCCTAAACGCCACCGAAAAATGATGACGATTGCTGAGAAGGTGGCACTTCGCGATATGTTGAAAGAAGGCAGAAGTTACGCGGCCGCAGCCCGCCATTTTGGAGTGAACGAATCCACCGTTCGCTACATTAAGAAGGACATTAAGATACGCTACATTAAGAAAAAGACACCTCCGTTTGAAGAGACGTAAAATACTATCATTGGCTGCACAGTAGAAGACATCATCAGCTTCATCATCATCATTTCTACTGTGCAGCAAATTCGTCGCCATCATCATTCAAGTTTTTCTTCAACTTCTTTCGTGGTGAGTACAGTAACAATCTTTATTTTTTTATACTTATACTATTCTAACATTTTAATATTTGTGCCTGTTTTAGTTTAGGGTACTGTGGTACATGCATTAAGTGTTCTGTACATTAAAGGGTGGTTTGTTTACAGTACTACGTAAAGGGAGGGTTTTAAAAGTCTGAATATACATGTTAAATAAATACGTAAATATGGTGTCCCTATTTAGCGGATTTTCAGCTATCGCGGCCGGGTTTGGAACCTATCTACCGTGAAAAAACGAGGGTTCACTGTATTCAAGTAGAGGTCGTTGTGATGATTAACGGAATCAAGAACATGGTTTCAGAAGACATACAAACTCGCCTGTGAGTAAACCAATTAGTAGAAGAAGAAAAGACTGAACAGCTCGTAAAAGTTGTCGTGAGACTGCGCTGTGAATGACAATGGCAGACTGTTTTTGAAGACCAGACCCCCTCACTTTTGATGGAAATATCGCAGACAATTGGCGAATTTTCGAGCAAGAGTTTGACATTTTCATCGCCGCCGCGCACTATGATAAACCTGCTAAGACCTTGGCATACATCCTCCTCAATCTCGCAGGGCCGGAAGTCATTGAACGGGAGCGTTCATTTGTCTATGCAGCGGAGGTGCGTGCGCCGGGCGAGAGCGGCGCGATCTGAACTCCCGCTGAATCCAGGGAAGATCTAGAGTGCTTGAACAGGAAATTTCGTGAAATATGCAATCCTCAACAAAACAAGACATTGGAAAGGCATAAATTCCATTAAAGAAACCAGAAACAAGGTGAAACTATTGAGGCATTCATCAGTGATCTCAGGATAAAAGCTAAAAGTTGTCATTTTGGAGAATTGACAGACGAGCTGATCTGCAATAGAATAGTATGTGGCATCAACAATGAAAGCTTGAGGAATATTAAAAGACAGTGTTTTAACTCTAACCAAAGCCATATCACTTTGTCGCATACATTAAATGACTGAAGAGAATAACAAAATGTTGGCTGCACAAAAGACTGCAACTAACGTTGATGCAATACAGCCATTTTCCGGCAGGAGGCGCCAACACACAATGCACAAACAAAGAACAGAACATGAGTCACCAGCCATAACCAATTGCAGAAATTGTGGAAGTAATCATGCAGCAAAGAAAGAGAAATGCCCAGCATTCGGACAACAGTGTCATAACTGCAAGAAAATGAATCACTACAAGAAATGTTGTAAAGCACGTGGTCAGTTTGGTCAGAAATAATTTAACCACAGGAACTTGAAACATGCAAATCCCCTGACCATGACAACACCTTTTATACAACACTGTTAACCCTCACACGTCAGAATTGGAGAATGAATTTGTCACTTTACACATAAATAAAACTCCAATCGAGTTGAAAGTCGACACTGGGGCAAAGTGTAAGGTAATGTCACAAAAGACTTTTGAAAAAATTGCAGAGAATGAACAACCAGCAATGCAATCAAAGACACCCAACCTGGTTGCTTATGGTGGAAGTATAATTAAAACAAAGGGCTTAGTCACACTGCAGTGTGTCCTAAAAGGGCAAAATCACTCAATCGCATTCTTTTTGCTGGATTAAGACGTCCAACTGTTGTTAGGATTTCATGCATGCCTTGATATGGGGATTGTCACAATCAGCCCGGACATGTGCATCATGTCAATATGGAGGGCAGCACTGAAGACATTTTCACTGAGTTCAAAGATTTGTTTACCGATGAGCTCGGAGAACTTCCAGTTACATATTCCATGACAGTGGACCCCAACATACAGCCAGTGGTTTGCCTCGCCCATCGCATTCTCTCTGGCAATGCAAAGAGAGGTCGTCTCGACCACAAGTCCTCCATGATGACTACGTTCAGTACTCTATTTGGGCGTTATAGATTCCTTTGTATGCCCTTTGGTATAAATTCTGCAAGCGAAGTGTTCCTGTGCTCAATGGGGCAGCTCTTCTACGGATACCCTTGTGCAATTATTGTCGATGACATTATCATCGGAGGCCACAACGTTGCAGAACATGACATTAACCTGAAAAAGGTGTTGAACAGAGCACGTGAGATCAAGCTCAAACCAAACCCGGTCAAATGCAAATTTCGCCTGGACCAAGACAGCTATGTGGGCCCTATCTTTACAAGTGAGGGCCTAAAGGCCGATCCTTCCAAAATGAAAGCAATCTCTGAGATGCCAGCACCCAAGGATGTCCCCACCTTACAGCGTTTCCTTGGAATGACAAACTATCTGGGGAAATTTATCCCAAACTTCAACAAACTTCATTGCTGCACCCCTCAGAAAGCTGACACAAAAAGAGACAGTATGGTGTTGGTACCAACAGCACCAACAAGCATTTGACATCCTCAAGTCATGTTTGTCCTGAAAGTCATGTTTTAATTCTGAAAAAACAGAGATTCTAATTATTAGACCAAAAAGTTCCAGAAGATGGTTCCAGAAGATGGCTGTTCTGTCAAGTCTTCGTTGTTGTCATGACACAGACGCAAGACAACAGAGGTTAGTACAACTGGTTTATTTGAATCGGCAGGACACAAGGCAGATACCGGGTGCAGTGCAGTGAGTTGGGAATCTGGAGTGATCTTAGCTGAGTGCAGAGAAGTGGTATGCAGGTTCTCGTGACGGTGATCAGGAAGTGTAGAGATGAGTCTGGGGAGCGAGGATCTGAGGAGGCGTAGAAACAGGCAGTCATAGGAGATGCTCATGGAGCGAGGGAAAAGTCCCTGTAGCTCTTGATGAGACCAGACGCTGACTGAGGGATGCGTGCAAGTTATATAGTGCAGGGGTGATTGGAAACAGGTGCTAGTATTCCGGTGATGCAGAGCGTGTGGGCGGAGTGTAGGGGGAGCCTGGTGCCGGGGGCGTGGTCGAGTCCGTTACAGTACCCCCCTCCCCACGGGCAGCTCCGGAGGACCATAGCTGACGGCGACGAGGACGGCCTCGGCCCCGCGGTGCTGGTCGGTCAGGGTGTGCAGAGTGGAAGTCTTGTAAGAGCGTGGGGTCCAAGATGTCATCCCGAGGGACCCAACACCGTTCCTCGGGGCCGTATCCCTCCCAATCGACCAGATACTGTAGTTGACCGCCTCGCCGCCGGGAATCCAGGATCTCCTTCACCATGTAGATGTTTAGGTCCTCCGGATCAAGGGGAGGTGGTGGTACGTTTTCAGCACCAGGCTCTGTGGAAGGAAGGACAAGAGGTTCAGTGTAAGGTTTGAGTAGTTATACGTGGAATGAGGGTGAGTGGGGGAAGGTCGAGACGGTAGGTGACTTCATTGATTTGCCTTAGAATTTTGAATGGACCGGCGAATCTGGGACTCAGCTTCCGGCAGGGCAGACGTAGACGCATGTCCCGGGTAGACAGCCAGACCAGTTTTCCGGGTTGGTACTGGGGTGTGGGTCCACGACGTCGGTCTGCTTGGAGCTTCTGTCTATGTACTGCCCTTTGGAGGTGGACGTGGGCTGAGTCCCAGACCCTCTCGCTCTCCTGGAACCAGTGGTGGACAGCTGGAACTTCCGTGGGCTCACCTGACCAAGGGAAGAGAGGGGGTTGAAAACCAAGATAACATTGAAAGGGGGTGAGGTGAATGGATTCCTGTCTGAGGGAGTTCTGGGCGTACTCGGCCCACGGAATATACCGGTTCCAGCTGTCTTGCTGGCGACCACAGTAGGCACGCAGATACCTCCCGATCTCCTGAATCTTCCGCTCAGTCTGGCCATTGCTCTGAGGGTGGTAACCGGAAGTCAGGCTGATGGAAACACCGAGGAGCTCGAAGAAGGTCTTCCAGACACGGGAGATGAATTGGGGACCACGGTCTGAAACGATGTCCTCGGGGAGGCCAAAGTGTCGGAAGACTTGCTGGAATAAGGCCTCCGCCGTTTCCAGAGCCGTGGGTAGTCCTCTCATGGGGATGAGCTTACATGCCTTCGAGAATCGATCCACCACCACCAGAACGCAGGTGTTGCCGTCTGATGGTGGGAGATCGGTCATGAAGTCGATGCCGAGATGGGACCAGGGGCGACGAGGAACAGGGAGAGGGAGTAGTTTACCTTCCGGCAATCTTCGAGGGGTCCTGGTGGTGGCACAGACTGAGCATCCTTCCACGTAGCGGGAGATATCCTGAGCCATACTGGGCCACCAGTAGCGATCTTGAAGGAGCGAGAGGGTTCGCTGGCTGCCTGGGTGTCCAGAGCCCGGAGAGGTGTGCGCTTGGTCCAGAAGGGTCAGGCGGAGACTGGCTGGTACATAGATCCGACCCTCTGGACCCCCCGGCGGAGAAGGGTCCTCGTGAGTTGCATCAGTGATCAGCTGGTCGATGGACCACTGTATGGGACTCACCACGATGGCTGGAGGGAGGATGGACTCAGGTTCTCAGGTAGGTGACTCGGGGTTGTGTTGGCGGGATAGTGCGTCGGCTTTCGTATTCTTGGATCCAGGGCGGTAGGTGACGGTGAAATGAAACCGGGTGAAGAAGAGGGCCCAGCGGGCTTGTCTGGGGTTGAGACGTTTGGCTGTCTTGAGATACTCCAGGTTCCTGTGGTCGGTGATCACTTGAAAGGGGTGCCGCACTCCCTCCAGCCAGTGTCTCCACTCCTCTAAGGCCAGTTTGATGGCAAGCAACTCACGGTTTCCGATGTCGTTATTTTGCTCCGCCGGGGACAGCGTTTTGGAATAGTAGGCACACGGATGGAGATGAGGAGGCTCACCCTGCCGCTGTGAGAGCACGGCTCCTACCCCGGTGCAAGAGGCGTCGACTTCTACCACAAAGGGGAGTTCCGGATCCGGGTGGGCCAGGGTAGGAGCCGAGCAGAAGGCGTCCTTGAGCTTTTGGAATGCTACTGCGGCGTCGGTGTTCCAGGACAGAGACTTGGGCCCTTTCCGAAGCAGTGCAGACAAGGGGGTGGCAATGGTGCTGAAGTCGCGAATAAACCTCCGGTAGAAGTTTGCGAACCCAAGAAACCGCTGAATGTCCTTGATGGTAGAAGGGGTTGGCCAAGTCTGCACTGCTCTCACTTTCCCCTGGTCCATCTTGACGCCGCTCTGGTCGATGATGTAGCCCAGGAACTGCGTATGGCTGCGGTGGAACTCGCACTTCTCCAACTTCAGGTACAGATGGTAATCCCTAAGCCGTTGGAGGACCTGCGCAACATGATCCGTGTGCTCTTCGGGGGAGGACGAGTAGACCAGGATGTCATCAATGTATACTATTGCGAATCGGTGGAGAAAATCTCGGAGGATTTCATTCATGAAGCCCTGGAAAACGGCAGGGGCATTTGCTAGTCCAAAGGGCATCACCAGGTACTCATAGTGTCCAGTTGGGGTTATGAATGCAGTTTTCCACTCGTCCCCCTTCCGGATGCGTATTAGGTTGTAGGCGCTGCGCAGGTCCAGCTTCGTGAAAATGTGAGCTCCCCGCAGCTGTTCCAGAGCGGCTGGCACCAGGGGAAGTGGATACCGGAATTTGATGGTCTGTGCATTGAGGTGTCGATAGTCTATACAGGGCCTCAAGCCTCCGTCCTTCTTGGCCACGAAGAAGAAGCTAGCAGCGGCAGGGGAGGTAGAGGGACGGATGTAATTCTGCTCGAGTGCCTCCTGTACGTACTCCTCCATGGCTTGTTGTTCCGGGATGGACAGGGGGTAGATGCGTCCTTTGGGAAAGGAAGCCCCAGGCAGCAGGTCAATGGCACAGTCCCATGGCCGGTGTGGTGGTAGCTTTGTGGCCAGCTGGGGGCTGAACACGTCCTGGAACGCCCGGTACTGTTCTGGGAGGTCAGTGGCAATGGCAGCGGATGGACTCTATTGACGTGGATGCCACGGGTAGCTGGGGCAGGGTCTCGGAGTGGGTGTTCCTTGTTTGGGGCTTCTGTATCGTAGAAAGACAATGAGAGAAACAATGAAGACTCCAGCGTAGGACCTCTCCTGACCTCCAGCAGATCTCCGGGGAGTGGGTGGTAAGCCACGGGCGTCCCAGGACGATATTCGCTGTCGAGCCCTCCAGCACCAGTAAGGTGATGTTTTCCTGATGCAGGCAACCAATGCTGACGGTGAGCTCTTCGGAGGCGTAGCGTATGCACCCGCGGCCCAGCGGTTTTCCCAGGATGGACTGTGCGCGGTAGGGAAAATCAAGGAGGGTTCTTTTGGCTTGGAGTTTATGAAGGAGGGTGGCAGAGATGAAATTTCCTGCGGCTCTGGAGTCGATTAGGGTTTTAACTGGAAGAGAGTGTACAGCAGAGGTTACTATAACATCAGTGAGGGGTAGTGATGTGATAACAGGTTTGGCATGAAGGGTACTCACCGCTGGGCGTGGAGGTCGCACCGGGCAGTTGTCGCGGTAGTGCCCTTGACCTCTACAATACAGGCAGAGGTGCATACGCATTCGCCGCTCACATTCCGAAGGAGATAGGCGGGATTGGTTGACCTGCATTGGTTCTGGTGCTGGAGGCTGGTGCTCCCGCGGTGGAGGCGGGGAATGCAACGGGATTGATGGGGTAGTGCACGCTGATAGATTTTGGGAAACTAGGATGGAGTGTTGAATCAGGTTCTCTAAACCGATGGAGTCATCGTAAATGGCTAGATGTGCACGGATCTGCGGGTTCAACCCTTGGCGAAATGCTGACATGAGGGCCACTTCATTCCAGCCACTGGTGGCCGCTAAGGTACGGAAATTCAGGGTGTAATCATGGATAGCTTGAGTACCTTGTTGAATCTTCAACAGTTGATCCTGGACTGAGAGTGAACTGACTGACTGACTGACTGAGAGTGCAGAGAAGTGGTATGCAGGTTCTCGTGACGGTGATCAGGAAGTGTAGAGATGAGTCTGGGGAGCGAGGATCTGAGGAGGCGTAGAAACAGGCAGTCATAGGAGATGCTCATGGAGCGAGGGAAAAGTCCCTGTAGCTCTTGATGAGACCAGACGCTGACTGAGGGATGCGTGCAAGTTATATAGTGCAGGGGTGATTGGAAACAGGTGCTAGTATTCCGGTGATGCAGAGCGTGTGGGCGGAGTGTAGGGGGAGCCTGGTGCCGGGGGCGTGGTCGAGTCCGTTACAGTACCCCCCTCCCCACGGGCAGCTCCGGAGGACCATAGCTGACGGCGACGAGGACGGCCTCGGCCCCGCGGTGCTGGTCGGTCAGGGTGTGCAGAGTGGAAGTCTTGTAAGAGCGTGGGGTCCAAGATGTCATCCCGAGGGACCCAACACCGTTCCTCGGGGCCGTATCCCTCCCAATCGACCAGATACTGTAGTTGACCGCCTCGCCGCCGGGAATCCAGGATCTCCTTCACCATGTAGATGTTTAGGTCCTCCGGATCAAGGGGAGGTGGTGGTACGTTTTCAGCACCAGGCTCTGTGGAAGGAAGGACAAGAGGTTCAGTGTAAGGTTTGAGTAGTTATACGTGGAATGAGGGTGAGTGGGGGAAGGTCGAGACGGTAGGTGACTTCATTGATTTGCCTTAGAATTTTGAATGGACCGGCGAATCTGGGACTCAGCTTCCGGCAGGGCAGACGTAGACGCATGTCCCGGGTAGACAGCCAGACCAGTTTTCCGGGTTGGTACTGGGGTGTGGGTCCACGACGTCGGTCTGCTTGGAGCTTCTGTCTATGTACTGCCCTTTGGAGGTGGACGTGGGCTGAGTCCCAGACCCTCTCGCTCTCCTGGAACCAGTGGTGGACAGCTGGAACTTCCGTGGGCTCACCTGACCAAGGGAAGAGAGGGGGTTGAAAACCAAGATAACATTGAAAGGGGGTGAGGTGAGTGGATTCCTGTCTGAGGGAGTTCTGGGCGTACTCGGCCCACGGAATATACCGGTTCCAGCTGTCTTGCTGGCGACCACAGTAGGCACGCAGATACCTCCCGATCTCCTGAATCTTCCGCTCAGTCTGGCCATTGCTCTGAGGGTGGTAACCGGAAGTCAGGCTGATGGAAACACCGAGGAGCTCGAAGAAGGTCTTCCAGACACGGGAGATGAATTGGGGACCACGGTCTGAAACGATGTCCTCGGGGAGGCCAAAGTGTCGGAAGACTTGCTGGAATAAGGCCTCCGCCGTTTCCAGAGCCGTGGGTAGTCCTCTCATGGGGATGAGCTTACATGCCTTCGAGAATCGATCCACCACCACCAGAACGCAGGTGTTGCCGTCTGATGGTGGGAGATCGGTCATGAAGTCGATGCCGAGATGGGACCAGGGGCGACGAGGAACAGGGAGAGGGAGTAGTTTACCTTCCGGCAATCTTCGAGGGGTCCTGGTGGTGGCACAGACTGAGCATCCTTCCACGTAGCGGGAGATATCCTGAGCCATACTGGGCCACCAGTAGCGATCTTGAAGGAGCGAGAGGGTTCGCTGGCTGCCTGGGTGTCCAGAGCCCGGAGAGGTGTGCGCTTGGTCCAGAAGGGTCAGGCGGAGACTGGCTGGTACATAGATCCGACCCTCTGGACCCCCCGGCGGAGAAGGGTCCTCGTGAGTTGCATCAGTGATCAGCTGGTCGATGGACCACTGTATGGGACTCACCACGATGGCTGGAGGGAGGATGGACTCAGGTTCTCAGGTAGGTGACTCGGGGTTGTGTTGGCGGGATAGTGCGTCGGCTTTCGTATTCTTGGATCCAGGGCGGTAGGTGACGGTGAAATGAAACCGGGTGAAGAAGAGGGCCCAGCGGGCTTGTCTGGGGTTGAGACGTTTGGCTGTCTTGAGATACTCCAGGTTCCTGTGGTCGGTGATCACTTGAAAGGGGTGCCGCACTCCCTCCAGCCAGTGTCTCCACTCCTCTAAGGCCAGTTTGATGGCAAGCAACTCACGGTTTCCGATGTCGTTATTTTGCTCCGCCGGGGACAGCGTTTTGGAATAGTAGGCACACGGATGGAGACGAGGAGGCTCACCCTGCCGCTGTGAGAGCACGGCTCCTACCCCGGTGCAAGAGGCGTCGACTTCTACCACAAAGGGGAGTTCCGGATCCGGGTGGGCCAGGGTAGGAGCCGAGCAGAAGGCGTCCTTGAGCTTTTGGAATGCTACTGCGGCGTCGGTGTTCCAGGACAGAGACTTGGGCCCTTTCCGAAGCAGTGCAGACAAGGGGGCGGCAATGGTGCTGAAGTCGCGAATAAACCTCCGGTAGAAGTTTGCGAACCCAAGAAACCGCTGAATGTCCTTGATGGTAGAAGGGGTTGGCCAAGTCTGCACTGCTCTCACTTTCCCCTGGTCCATCTTGACGCCGCTCTGGTCGATGATGTAGCCCAGGAACTGCGTATGGCTGCGGTGGAACTCGCACTTCTCCAACTTCAGGTACAGATGGTAATCCCTAAGCCGTTGGAGGACCTGCGCAACATGATCCGTGTGCTCTTCGGGGGAGGACGAGTAGACCAGGATGTCATCAATGTATACTATTGCGAATCGGTGGAGAAAATCTCGGAGGATTTCATTCATGAAGCCCTGGAAAACGGCAGGGGCATTTGCTAGTCCAAAGGGCATCACCAGGTACTCATAGTGTCCAGTTGGGGTTATGAATGCAGTTTTCCACTCGTCCCCCTTCCGGATGCGTATTAGGTTGTAGGCGCTGCGCAGGTCCAGCTTCGTGAAAATGTGAGCTCCCCGCAGCTGTTCCAGAGCGGCTGGCACCAGGGGAAGTGGATACCGGAATTTGATGGTCTGTGCATTGAGGTGTCGATAGTCTATACAGGGCCTCAAGCCTCCGTCCTTCTTGGCCACGAAGAAGAAGCTAGCAGAGGCAGGGGAGGTAGAGGGACGGATGTAATTCTGCTCGAGTGCCTCCTGTACGTACTCCTCCATGGCTTGTTGTTCCGGGATGGACAGGGGGTAGATGCGTCCTTTGGGAAAGGAAGCCCCAGGCAGCAGGTCAATGGCACAGTCCCATGGCCGGTGTGGTGGTAGCTTTGTGGCCAGCTGGGGGCTGAACACGTCCTGGAACGCCCGGTACTGTTCTGGGAGGTCAGTGGCAATGGCAGCGGATGGACTCTATTGACGTGGATGCCACGGGTAGCTGGGGCAGGGTCTCGGAGTGGGTGTTCCTTGTTTGGGGCTTCTGTATCGTAGAAAGACAATGAGAGAAACAATGAAGACTCCAGCGTAGGACCTCTCCTGACCTCCAGCAGATCTCCGGGGAGTGGGTGGTAAGCCACGGGCGTCCCAGGACGATATCCGCTGTCGAGCCCTCCAGCACCAGTAAGGTGATGTTTTCCTGATGCAGGCAACCAATGCTGACGGTGAGCTCTTCGGAGGCGTAGCGTATGCACCCGCGGCCCAGCGGTTTTCCCAGGATGGACTGTGCGCGGTAGGGAAAATCAAGGAGGGTTCTTTTGGCTTGGAGTTTATGAAGGAGGGTGGCAGAGATGAAATTTCCTGCGGCTCTGGAGTCGATTAGGGTTTTAACTGGAAGAGAGTGTACAGCAGAGGTTACTATAACATCAGTGAGGGGTAGTGATGTGATAACAGGTTTGGCATGAAGGGTACTCACCGCTGGGCGTGGAGGTCGCACCGGGCAGTTGTCGCGGTAGTGCCCTTGACCTCTACAATACAGGCAGAGGTGCATACGCATTCGCCGCTCACATTCCGAAGGAGATAGGCGGGATTGGTTGACCTGCATTGGTTCTGGTGCTGGAGGCTGGTGCTCCCGCGGTGGAGGCGGGGAATGCAACGGGATTGATGGGGTAGTGCACGCTGATAGATTTTGGGAAACTAGGATGGAGTGTTGAATCAGGTTCTCTAAACCGATGGAGTCATCGTAAATGGCTAGATGTGCACGGATCTGCGGGTTCAACCCTTGGCGAAATGCTGACATGAGGGCCACTTCATTCCAGCCACTGGTGGCCGCTAAGGTACGGAAATTCAGGGTGTAATCATGGATAGCTTGAGTACCTTGTTGAATCTTCAACAGTTGATCCTGGACTGAGAGTGAACTGACTGACTGACTGACTGAGAGTGCAGAGAAGTGGTATGCAGGTTCTCGTGACGCTGATCAGGAAGTGTAGAGATGAGTCTGGGGAGCGAGGATCTGAGGAGGAGTAGAAACAGGCAGTCATAGGAGATGCTCATGGAGCGAGGGAAAAGTCCGTGTAGCTCTTGACGAGACCAGACGCTGACTGAGGGGTGCGTGCAAGTTATATAGTGCAGGGGTGATTGGAAACAGGTGCTAGTATTCCGGTGATGCAGAGCGTGTGGGCGGAGTGTAGGGGGAGCCTGGTGCCGGGGGCGTGGTCGAGTCCGTTACAGTTGTCAGTTAGAAACCTGGGTGTGCTCTTTGATAATAATCTTTCATTTGAAAGCCATGTCTCGAGCATCTGTAAAATGGCATTCTTCCATCTTAAAAATATATCTAAATTGCGACATAAATTGCTCTCTAAGACAAATGCGGAAAAGTTTGTTTACACGCTTAATAAACAAATTCCAGCTGGTCCAAAATGCAGCAGCTCGAGTTTTTACTAGAACCAGGAAGTATGAGCATATTAGCCCAGTTCTGTCAATCCTGCACTGGCTTCCTATTAAACACTGAATACATTTTAAAATCGTGCTAATTACTTACAAAGCATTAAATGGTTTAGCTCCACAGTACACTGTAAAAAAAATCCTAATTTTACAGAAAATAACTCACATTTTTTACAGTATTTTTTTGTTAATTTAAATTGTTTAAAATTACAATAAATATCAGTAAATTAACAACTTGACTGTTATTTTAAGGATTATATCATTAATGACAAATTACAGTAATTCTTATTTTTTTATAAAGAAAATAACTGTATTATTTATACAGTATTTTTCTATTTTTATACATTACGTACAAATTCATGTAAAATTACAACCAATATATGTAATAATTAACAACTTGACCATTATTTTAAGGATTATATCATTAATGACAAATTACAGTAATTTCCAGTTTTAATACAGGAAAATTACCTTATTATTATCTTTTCTGTTTTCTTTCAATACATACAAATCCATGTAAAATTACAAACAATATATGTAAATTAATACATTGTTTTATTTATACCATGTTTTTCTGTAAATGAATAACTCTAGCCTACTTCTAGAAAATGAAGATCCAAGAATTTGCATCAGATGTGTTCTTAAGAAGCCACAGTAAACTTTATTGTTTATATATGTAACACTCCTGTAAGGGAGTAAGGGAGTGATATATGTTGATTATAAATCACACTCAGTCACCCGCGATGTTCATTCACTTAACTTTATAACGTGAATACAACAGAAACAGACACATACACAAATTACATACAACAAGTACATAACTTTACACTTAACAGAAACAACGAGTAACGAAAGCTTTAAAACACATATAACAAACACTTCCTTTGTGGTGCGGCATCGTCAGCGTGCGCGCGCTATCGCGGTACATTTGAGCTAACATCGTGACACTGAACATGTTGATACTGAAAACACTTAACCCGCACAACACTCGAATATGCTAGACAAAACACTCATGACACTCAAACCTGTCTTTCCAACCGTGCATACCTGTAAGGGAGTAAGGGAGTGATATATGTTGATTATAAATCACACTCAGTCACCCACAATGTTCATTCACTTAACTTTATAACGTGAATTAAGTCTCTCGCGAGAACTCCCTTCAAGATACTAAGACGTAAAACCAATAAAAATATATACAGATAAAAACACGTACAACCAATCGCAAAATTATTAACTTGAAATGAATAACCTAATCTTGTACACAATATATTTACAACCAATATTCATATCAAAGAATAACGAACAAACAACAAAAAACAATCACATAAAAATAAATCAAACTCAATTATTTACACATATCACATATACATTTAACGCTAAGTTGTATGCATTAGCTTACCTAACCCTAACCCTAAAAGCCTGACAATGTCAATGCCAAATGCCTTTAAATATTGTGGTATTCCAAAACGTTTCTAACTGACACATCTTCTACTCATAAAGATCTGGGGTCTCATTTATAAACTTGTGCGTAGGATCCTTACTAAAAGTTTACGTGAGCCCAAAAGCAAAAAATGGCTTACCCAAACAAAAATTGAGACTTATAAAACCGTGCGCACGCACACCTGCACGCAGTTTTCCATTTTTAAATCACAGTCTAACTGATAATTTGCGCACGTGAAAAAAATCCACATCCCGCCCTTTACCCGCCCCCTTTCAACCATATATGGGCCATTCTACAGAATTGGTGACATTTGGTGTCCCCCATCCAAAAAACACATTTGACAAGCATTTAAAATTTCAAATCTTAGATGTTTACTAAGATCCTTAAATTATTTATTGAAACGCACAATAATATTTAAAATATTTAAAAGCTTTATATTTCTAATATCATCATGTATTGGGTACTTTCAATTAGGAGGTGGCTGTCCCAAACCCTTACATGTAAATTTCAACTAGTGAAAATTATATTTAAATATTTTTTGCAAATTTTTCCATTCTTGTTTTTAAACGCATCTTTTTGGTTTGTTTTAAAAAATTAAGTTACATTTTTTTTTAGAGTTTTTTCTTTTATTTTTAAATCATGAATCTTTATGTAAAATAACATGTCCCGTATTTTCATGTCACTACCAAAACACTGAATGTTTTAGTCCATTGGGTGAGACTGATTTTAACCACAGACCTACATTTTTGATCAGGAAATATTCCTATGTCCCTCTCTCTCATGTGCTATATGGTGAGTAGATTGATCCCATCATTTTGAGGTAAATGTGTTCTAAAGTCTGAAAATCTGTGTGTAAGTTTAAGGAATGTCACTACCAAACACATTTTTTCTGCTATCAAGAAAACTTTTTTGAATGTTATTCCATAAAATGTAGTTTTTATATGTGTACCACTGTTCTGATCAGTGATTGCTTACCATGTGCTGATTTGCATCTTCGAGCTAGGCTCAAAATTATCTAAAATTGTCACTACCAAAACAGTCACGACCGAAACATGTCTTGAAGTTTCGGTTGTGACATCATTGTTTTGGTAGTGACAAAAGGGAACACATAATGCTTTATTAATCCGTAATAAACAAAAATTTTGTACACTGTAAAAAAATCCAACTTATGTTTTGTATGACAAATTCAGCTTTTAAAGTTTAATCAACTATTTAAAAGGAAAAAAAGTTGAGATAACTCAAACAAAATTTGTACAACTATTGGCTCTAAGTTGAGAAAACTCAAAAATGTTCTGCAGCTGGTTGCCTTTAACTTTTAAGTTTTCTCAACTTTTTTTTTCATCAAGTTAAAAGTTTTGTAATGTGATAAGGTTACAATTAAGGGTGCAGTCAATGATATAGAACAGTCTGACTCTTATACCAGCGGACCAGGGTTTGAGTCCTGCTTGGAGCAGGCGATTCGAACAGGAGGGGTTATAGATAGGATGATAGCGTTGGATTGTTAGGTTGTTGTCAATAATGTTAATTTCTATGATATTAATGCCTAGAAAGACTACAAGAGAGAGACAGAGTGTGTCTCTATGTGGTTCTGGATAATTATCTGAATGAATATGTTATACACTCACCAAAAGGATTGTTAGGAACACCTGTTCAATTTCTCATTAATGCAATTTTCTAATCAATCTAATCAACATGGCAGTTGCTTCAATGCATTTAGGGGTCAACACAATCTCCTGAACTCCAAACTGAATGTCAGAATGGGAAAGAAAGGTGATTTAAGCAATTTTTAACGTGGCATGGTTGTTGGTGCCAGACGGGCCGGTCTGAGTATTTCACAATCTGCTCAGTTACTGGGGTTTACAAAGAATGCTGTGAAAAGGGAAAAGCATCCAGCATGCGGCAGTCCTGTGGGTGAAAATGCCTTGTTGATGCTAGAGGTCAGAGGAGAACGGGCCGACTGATTCAAGCTGATAGAAGAGGAACTTTGACTGAAATAACCGCTCGTTACAACTGATGTTTGCAGCAAAGCATTTGTGAAGCCACAACACACACAACCTTGAGGCGGATGGGCTACAACAGCAGAAGACCCCACCGGGTACCACTCATCTCCACTACAAATAGGAAAAAGAGGCTACAATTTGCACGAGCTCATCAAAATTGGACAGTTGAAGACTGGAAAAATGTTGCCTGGTCTGATGAGTCTCGATTTCTGTTGAGTTATTCAGATGGTAGAGTCAGAATTTGGCGTAAACAAAATGAGAACATGGATCCATCATGCCTTGTTACCACTGTGCAGGCTGGTGATGGTGGTGCAATGGTGTGGGGGATGTTTTTCTTGGCACACTTTAGGCCCTTTAGTGCCAATTGGGCATCGTTTAAATGCCACGACCTGCCTGAGCATTATTCTTGACCATGTCCATCCCTTTATGACCACCATGTGCCCATCCTCTGATGCTGCTTCCAGCAGGATAATGCACCATGTCACAAAGCTCGAATCATTTCAAATTGGTTTCTTGAACATGACAATGAGTTCACTGCACTAAAATGGCCCCACAGTCAACAGATCTCAACCCAATAAAGCATCTTTGGGATGTGGTGGAACGGGAGCTTTGTGCCCTGGATGTGCATCCCACAAATCTCCATCAACTGCGAGATGCATTGTTAACTATCAGTATGGGCCAAAATTTCAAAAGAATCCTTTCAGCACCTTGTTGAATCAATGCCACGTAGAATTAAGGCAGTTCTGAAGGTGAAAGGGGGTCAAACACAGTATTAGTATGGTGTTCCTAATAATCCTTTAGGTGAGTGTACGTGCTGACTGCATATGTGCAATATAATTAGTTATTTGTATTAACATAAAATGTTGAATGTCTGATTCAACTATGGCAAACTAAGTATTGGGGTCACTACCAAAACATCACTGTCACTACCGAAAATGTGCTGTCACTACCAAAACATGGAAAGTTTTGTCAAAAATAAAGTATATTGAATTATCAACTAAGACGTTATGATAGTGTTTAGTTTAATGCATATTCAACCTAATGAATCCTTAACTTTGAAATCATTATGATAAACTTTATGCCTTCTACAAAGAAAGATTGGGTTCAAAATACAACAAATCTCATAAATGACACTTAAAATATTATTAAATTTGTCATTTTTATTGATTTAACCTGTAAACATTTTTTTTAAATAGAGAAAAAATATATTTACAAGGTTGATGTAACCAAAATCTTAATAGATCATTATAAGCCTGCTTAATTTATTATATATTGTTGTGTTTTGGTAGTGACAAATTTGGGGTGTATGAAAATATTCCAGCATTTCTGAAAATACAATTTGAGAACTAACTGCACAATTACTAGAAATGTATACCTTGGATATTGTACAATTTGCATACGTGCAAAATTTGTGGGGGAAAAATAAAAAATTTCAAGATGGTTCCAACTCTGTTTTGTCACCAATTCTGTAGAATGGCCCATATAGCCCATGCAAATCAGCTCATGATTATTATAATAATGCCGTGCATATTAATATAAAGGAGCCAGAGGTTCTTTATGCGTAAAAATGGCACCAATGGAAATTTCACAGACACCGAAACAGAAGTTCTTGTGACAGAGGTGGAGGAAAGGACATTTATTTTGTTTGGTAGCCATAGTATTGGCATCACTAACACACACAAAAAAGTGTGGAATGGCAGCATGTGACAGCAGCTGTAAATGCAGTTGGTTCACCTAACCAGACAGTTCCCGAAATAAAAAAAAGAAGAGGTCCGACTTAAGAGTGGGGGCAAAAAAATGCTTGCCAGTCACCGACAGAGTGTAATTGCCATTGGCATTGGGATATGCCAACACCAACTGCCATTGGCATAGTCCTCCGTAGTGTCACCGTAGTATTTATGTTTACAGCGATCGCATTAAATCCTTTAGACCTTGTCATGCCAATCTGACAATGCAAATAAACCCATAGATCATTAGCAAGAGAAAGTAAAATAAATTAAATTTTTGAATCACTTTAATTTGATAATTTATTACCGTTTATTTATATAAATTGCTATTGTGGACATGCATGTTTTATAGGACGTTTTATCCTACATAATGAGGATTGAAAGTGATTTGTATGTTAATGGTTATATGGATAGGTCTATATGAGTATGGAAGTCCGTTTCCACCACAGTTGAGACAAAAAAAAGATTAAGTCGAAATAATGACTTAGTATCTCGAAATAACGAGAAACATTCTCGAAATAATGACTTAACTTCTCGTGCTTCGCATGGTCAAAGCGTGTAAATGCGAGATCACAGCAAACAAGACACGTTCTGTAAAACAGCTGTTAAAGTCAGTGTGATAATCAATAATATAATTAAAGAACATGAAAGATAAATCATCTGTATAGAAGAGGGGATTCCATAGTATTTAATATTTTATTCGTTTGTATTTTTGTGTATGAACAAGCAGCAGCACAGTGATCCATGGATTTCAAACAGAGGAATTGTAGTATATATAATTTGTTTCATATATAGCAAATATATTTGTTATATAAGATGTATTATATTATTGTATAGTATTTTATTGTATTATAGTGACTCTTAATGATGAACCTGCACAACAAAGAGCATTCGCGAAATTTTTAAATGAGGCCCCTGGACTTACAAGCTCATATTTACAGCATTGTGGTGCTTAATCCTAACCTTAATCCCAACCTCAGGCCTGGGGTCTCATTTATAAAGAGTGCGTACGCACAAAACGGGGCTGGAAACGTACGTCCGCCAGTTCCCACGCAAAGGTTGAGATCTATAAAAACAAACTTGACGGGAATATTTGCATACCAGCACACAAATTGTGACCCATGCGTATGAACATTTTGGAGACAGAGCGGTTTTGGCGACAACCGATGGTGAGCTGAGGGATTGACAGTAGAATTAATTAAATTAAACACATTGAACTTGAAAAGTTGTGCATATTATGGAAGCCAGTTTCCACCACGGTTGAGAAAGGGAAAAAAGATTAAGTCGAAATAATGACTTAGTATCTCGACATAAAGAGAAACTTACTCGAAATAATGGCTTAACTTCTCTGTTTCTTCGCATGGTCAAAGCGTGTAAATGCGAGATCACAGCAAACATGACAAGTTCTGTAAAACTGCTGTCTTAGTTAAAGTCGTGTAATATATAAAATGCAATCTATAGCAACATGAATTATAATTTCTCAGTATGTTTTGCACACTTTTCCATGTGCATAGGAAGGCATGGAAGTGGAACAGAATTAAAGCGAGGCGAGGCGGTTAAAGCGAGGTGGTTATTAAGCGAGGCGGTTACCATGATATCGAGGAGCCGGTGAAAACTGTTGCAACAAAAATGCACGATTTACAAAACTATCGGATTAACGCTGGATTTATTTGTTAGGTTTAAGTGTAACGTCTTCATAAAATGCATGAGTACATGTGTTAATATTAACACGAGTTTCGCGAATGCTCTTTGATGTGCAGGTTCATCATAAAGAGTCACTATAATACAATAAAATACTATACAATAATATAATACATCTTATATAACAAATATATTTGTTATAAATGTAACAAATTATATATACTATGATTCCTCTGTTTGAAATCCATGGATCACTGTGCTGCTGCTTGTTCATACACAAAAATACAAACGAATAAAATATTAAATACTATGGAATCCCCTCTTCTATACAGATGATTTATCTTTCATGTTCTTTAATTATATTATTGATTATCACACTGACTTTAACAGCTGTTTTACAGAACGTGTCATGTTTGCTGTGATCTCGCATTTACACGCTTTGACCATGCGGAGAAGCACGAGAGGTTAAGTCATTATTTTGAGAATGTTTCTCGTTATTTCGAGATACTAAGTCATTATTTCGACTGAAATAATCTTTTTTTTTTCTTTCTCAACTGTGGTGGAAACGGACTTCCATACACATATAGACCTATCCATATAACCATTAACACACAAATCACTTTCAATCCTCATTATCTAGGATAAAACGTCCTATAATACATGCATGTCCACAATAGCAATTTATGTACATTGTCTGATTCTTATGAGCAGGTGTAAAGGATTTAATGCGATTGCTGTAAACACAAATACTACAGTGACACCCCTGCATCTACGGCATGATGGATGCACTGGCATTGCTGGAGGACTATGCCAATGGCAGTTGGTGTTGCCATATCCCAATGCCAATGGCAATACACTCTGTCGGTGACTGGCGAGCCTTTTTTCCCCCCACTTTTAAGTCGGATCTCTTCTTTTTTTATTTCCGGAACCTTCTGGTCAGCTGAACCAACTGCATTTACAGCGGCTGTCACATGCTGCCATTCCACACTTTTTTGTGTGTATTAGTGACGCCAATACTATGGCTACCAAACAAAATAAATGTCCTTTCCTCCACCTCTGTCACAAGAACCTCTGTTTCAGTGTCTGTGAAATTTCCATTGGTGCCATTTTTACGCATAAAGAACCTCTTGCTCTTTTATATTAATATGCACGGCATTATTATAATAATCATGAGCTGATTTGCATGGACTATATATGGTTGAAAGGGGGCGGGTAAAGGGCGGGATGTCGATTTTTTTCACGTGCGCAAATTATCAGTTAGACTGTGATTTATAAATGGAAAACTGCGTGCAGGTGTGCGTGCACACGGTTTTATAAGTCTCAATTTTTGTTTGCGTAAGCCATTTTTTGCTTTTGGGCGCACGTAAACTTTTAGTAAGGATCCTACGCACAGTTTTATAAATGAGACCCCTGGTCTCACAGACAGGGTTAAGACTAAGCTAGGATTAGCCCTTAGTTCAATCAAGACAATTAAGTATCTTTAATAAACGGCAAAAATAAAATAAATAAATAATAATTATAAGACACATTTGTTAGAGAAATTAATTGCCTCAGGCACAAAAGTAAGTTTATAATGTCAACATCAAATTGTCCTAAAATGCTGCTACAGGGGCAACCACTTGAAGTCTGTCTAAAAAGTCTGTCTCGTGAGACTATAAATGTAAATGAGACTAAATGTAGAGTGAAGCACTAGTAAGACACAGCTGATATTCCACAGGAGGGGGTCCTTTATTAACAGGAACTGTCCATCCTACGCACACCGGGGCAGTTGGCAAACAATGCTTAACGCACAATCTCGTTACTAAACAACAACAAAACAACATTAAGAGCAACAGAAATGAAAACAGTGGGAAAAACCTCACTCCACATACATGCGATGCTTCCCTCGCGCTCCGTTCGAACGACCTCATTACTGCTCTTGAGAGAGTGAAAAAGTACTCCACCTTAAAGGAGCATTACCCACTATAACTCATTACAAGCTGTGTACATGCTTGTAGGATTATTTAATGAATAGAAAGTTCAAAAGAACAGCATTTATCTGAAATATAAAGCTTTTGCAACATTATAGTGTCACTTTAATGCATCTTTGCTGAAAAAATGTATGAATTTCTTTAAGTTCTTTCACACACAAAAAAAAATCTTATTCAGCTTTGCATCACAGGAATAAATTACATTTTAAAATATATTCAATTAGAAAACAGTTGTTTTGCATTTTAATAATATTTCACAATATTACAGCTTATTTTGTATTTTTTATAATTTAATATCATAAATGCAGCCCTGGTGAGCAGAAGTGAGATCTTTAAAAACATTCAAAAATATTACTGTTCTAAAACATTTGACCGGTAGTGTACACACACACACACACACACACACACACACACACACACACACAGACACACACAGACACACACACACACACACACAGTTCAAAAGTTTGGGATTGTAAGATTTTTAATGTTTTTAATGCATTTATTTAATTAATCATACTAACAGAAATATTGTGAAATAATATTACAATTTCAAATAAATTTTCTATTTGAAAATATTTAAAAATGTAATTCATTCTTGTTAGCAAAGGTGAATTTTCAGCATCATTACTCCAGTCATAAATTTAATAAATAAATGCTGTATAATTTTAATAAATGCTGTATAAGTGCTGTTCATTTTGTAAAGTGTTACAGTTTTGAATTCAGTATGTTTAGACTGTCACCATAATCCTAGTTTGAGAATTTTATAAACTATTGTTAATTACTGAAGTAATTTAAATTTTGTATTTTATTTATTCAATAACTGTGATTTTAGATGACATGTTTTACATAATTTAAACACTATTAAATTACAGTAATACCTCGGTTTACGAGTTTAATTCGTTCCAAGAGCAAGCTCGTAAACCAAATTGCTCGTACACCAAAACAAATTTCCCCATAAGAATGCACTAAAAATCAATTACAGTTTTTACCAATTGCTTACACACGTTTTCAAAACTAACTCTCCTTTTTTCAAAACTCTACACACAATTCTCAAAACTGCACACACAAAATGCAAAATGCCTCACATCTCCTTCAAAAATGCAACACTGCATTCAAAATGCCATAAACACATGTCAGAATGAAGCATTTGCATCAAATGGCAAACACTTCTTTCATAATAATAAATTTTTGGATATACCATGTAAACACTGCTGTTCTAAATCTAAAGCTCTTTGGTCTTTCATAGGCTTATATCTACATTTCAATACAATGTTCTACAGTGAAAGTAATCTGGGTAACAAGTGCACCGGAAACGCCAATGCAATGTAGAAACAGAACATATTTACAGTTTTTACCAATTGCTTACACACAAAAAATTTTCATGTCACTCGATTTTTGAAACCTCTCACTCAAAGTGCAAAACTGCATGCCAAATCTTCAAAACCATAAGCTATTTCTCAGCCTTTGACTCAGTTTTCAATTGCATAAAACACTTTTAGAAAACACTCTACCTAAAACACAAAGATAAACCTGTAAACCAAAAGTATATTCTTTACAGTAGAATACAGTAAATTGTGTGTGGGGTCCAGGAATTGGCTGGCGGGTGGTTGGCTGGCTTTCCAAAAATTGAGGGAAGTATCTCCTAGCATGGCGTATCCAACCTTGAACAGAGGCAACCTCTGTGTCTCCAGATGTGTCCTCCAGTGCCTGGAGAAGCGGCAGGCGGGCAAAGGGTTGGCGATCATACACTTTCCAGCGCCAGGCTGAGAAGAATTCCTCTATGGGATTTAGAAAAGGTGAATATTGGCGTAGGTACAAAACTACAAATTGTGGATGGGTGGCAAACCAGTTTTGTACCAGAACAGCCCAGTGAAGACTAACATTGTCCCATAGAACCACAAATCTAGCAGGGGCCTGATCTGCATCAGGACAAGCATTGTGTGAACTGCATCCAGAAAAGTCCTTCTCCTTCTCTTGGTATTTGTCCTCATTGTCCCCTGCCTCTTCTTCCTACTCCTCTTTCTCTCTGTTCATTGTTAGCATTCATCGTTCAAATCAGGTAATCTGACCTTTGACGTGTTTATAGTCCTATCTATAAATTGTAAAGTAAAGGAGTGATTGGTTAGTGATCAGTTAAGGAATTAGTGTTTGCACATGTGAGGAGTGTGTCTGTGTGACCTGGTGAATAAGTGTAGCGTTTTGATTGGTTGTGTTTGGAAAAAGAAAGCAAGTCACTTCCTGATAGATCTTTGTGTTTTAGGTAGAGAATTGTGTGTAGTGTTTTGAAAAAAGTGTTTTATGCAATTGAAAACTGAGTCAAAGGTCGAGAAATAGCTTATGGGTTTGAAGAGTTGGTATTTAGTTTTGCACTTTGAGTGAGAGGTTTCAAAAATTGTGTGACATGAAAAGATTTTGTGTGTAAGCAATTGGAAAAAATTGTAATTCGTTCCACATGACCACAAATGCCCATTTTAAATATTTTTTTGGTTTTACCCTATTAATTGCAGTTAAAACCATTGTAACCATTGAGATCTCATATAAATACTAATTAATAATTGACAATTAAACTCTAAAAATACTTGACAATTTACTGTTATGCACTTCAGGTTTGAGCAGCCTGCTTGGAGGAGAGAGAGGAGGGAGGAGGGGGGAGCGGGGAAAGCAAGGATGAAAGCAAATGAGTGAATTTATCATAATAGTGCAGAAAACAAACAAAGTGATAATCCAGAGTTAAAGTCGTGGAACATGGGAGCAGCGAACGAACGAATTTGCGGGAGCCGGGAGAGAACGAATTTGCGGGAGCCGCGAGAGAAGGAACTCGCGGGAGCCGCATACGATCGAATTCGCAGGAGCCTCGAACAAACGAATTTGCGGGAGCCGCGAACGAACAAATTCGCGGGAATCGCGAGAGAATGAATTTGCTGGAGCCGCGAGAGAACTAGGGGAGCGCGGGGCACAAAGTAACGCGGGGTCATAGGCGGACTTACCATTAGGCAAGTGTAGGCAATTGCCTAGGGCCCCCGAACCTACAAATAAACCCCAAATAAAATCGCGATTGCACACCCCCCCCCCCCCCCACCCCGTCAACAACAGAGCATCGCGCACTTCTACTTCCCTGTCAACGACCGAGCATCGCGTTTCCCCCCCCGTCAACAACCGAGCATCGCGCACTTCCACTTCCCTGTCAACAACCAAGCATCGCGCTCCCCTTGATCGGACTTTTACTTACATTTTTTGGGAGGGGAGGGGCCCCTTCTCAAAATTTGCCTAGGGCCCCGTATTTGCTCGGTCCGCCACTGTGCGGGGTAAATAGTAACAGCGATTTATTTTTTTTGATAGTTGCACGGGCATAAATGTGACGTGATAAAGGGCTTTTCATCACACTGTTCGCACACGTCTTCTGGCCATTTTTCGAGAAATTTCATCGAAGTTTGGATGAGAACCACAGGAAAAACTCTTTTGGCAGCATGTAAATATTTTTTGTTATAGTAGTTGTTTTTCGATTTTCAAAGAATCTGTGAAAGATTGTTAGTCTAATCTTATATTGTTATGATTACCATCTTCTTGGCTAAAAGATGGTACCATTTTGAAAGACGTGAAAAACACATAGTGGCTGCTATCCGGTCCTGAAGTAAACAAGACAGCGAGGGGTTAGTTGTAACACTAAGAACATTGAACAAGATTACATTGAACACTAATTACATTGAACAAGTTGCATCAATAATCATAGATTTTATATTGTATTAACCTATTAAAACGTTTTTCATGTCATTACATTGTTCAAAACACAACAAATGTAAACTAGATAGAGGAAGTTTATTATATAAACTTCAGTTGGCTTGAGAAAGCCTAGCCTGAAAGTTTAAATTAGTTGTAACAGCGTTAAGCTTGAAAAGTTTTGAGAGTTTTTCGCTAACAAGATTTATTTGGAGATTACTGATGATTCAGTTGGTCAGTGAGTGGCGCTGTTTCCCACACACAGAAGTAAGCAGCATTTTCTACAGTCATATTTGCAATCTTTGATATGTTTGCCAGTATTTCATAGTTGGTATGTAAAATAGAGAGATTTAACTTACTAATTAAAGTTAAAAAATCGATTGTAGACCTGCAAGTCTTTTTTCAATTTAAAAAAAAAAATGCATATCCATTGCAATGGACATTGGGTTCCAATGACTGCTACTCAATGCACATGCTGATTGAAATTTATTATATATCCTCTTGAGTCCCACAAGTTTGCCTGATGTGCATTTTATAATTTTTCTTTCTATTTGAGATATGTAGGACCTAATAAATACAATACCCCCCCCAAAAAATGTGTACAGGTATTGTACAGATGTCTTCATGTGGTATCATAATGCTATTTGCTGTTATGGCCAGTAGGGTAATAATTAGTCAAAATTCAAATCTCGTTCTAAAATATGTCAAATTTTAATCCCAGTATTGTACATAAATACACTTGTTTCGTTCATATAATTTGAATATTTTATTCGAGGGAATACCTTGAATAGATTTTTTACCTGGGTCAATTTTCTTTCAGGATCTGGGGTTTCAGATCTAAAAGTTTTTTACTGAAATGTATATATATATATATATATATATATATATATATATATATATATATACATGGGTGAAAGTTGGCAAAACTGAAAATACTGAAACTTAAAGCTGGGGGCCTGGGGGCCGCCGTAGGCCCCCTGGAAGCTCCTGCATTCCTTGCAAATTATTGTGTAGAAACGACCTCTCCTGGCAACTTGCAGCTACTATAAAAAGGGTGTGAAATAAGTATTTCAAGTTAGCAGTTGAGAAAATATTCACCAATTTTGGGAGTTCTAAATTATTACTAGAATCCTTCAGAAGTATTGTATTCTATAACTCTGTCATTGGTTTTGCTTCTGCATCTGTTGTTCTATAACTAACATTTATATTTAATTTTGTAGGTATGTGGCAAAATCACGATCTGGCGTCCATTCATTACGGCCTCGAGCCTCGTTTTCGTTTTTCTCCTTTGGCGAGGAACCCCGAACCGCATTACGTTTTAAAACCGCTTTTAAGAGGTGTTGCGCAAGTCTCGTTCATGAGCACAGGAACTGATGAGGTAGTACACCGCTTCGATATCTGACACGTTTTGGAATTTTGTGAATCCGACTCCCGGTTCGCCTGTGATTGAAGTAGATTTTTTGACTAGAAATCGCCCTTATAATAAACCCCCCTGGAACATCAACAGCTGAGTTTTATATGACTTGATATTCTGATGTATGTTTTATTAATCTATTTCCATTGTGTGTGCGAAATTTGAGCAAAAATTATGGCTTACCAACCGTCGTTTTAGAACCCGCCGCGAACTGTACCCGGTAACTGTAACGGTACTCGGTTTGTATTATGGAAATCACCTCTGAATGGGATGTTTTTGATAAACTTTAAAACATAGTTATTTCTCCTTTTCAGTTAAACAGGCAGCTTAGTCATTCAAAAAGCTTTCCAGTGATACCTAGTTTTAAAATATCAGACAGAAGATAAGGAAGTTACATGTATTCTTCTGAACGTCGCTTTCGGGTCACGGACGAATGTCAGACTTCCTATTGTTTTTCTATTAAGCCAATGGCCGCTAATTATCCAAATTTGATGTGACAAAAAATCTCATTACTCCCTTAATATATGTCCGATTGAGTTGATCTTGGTGTCATTGGAATCGTCTGTCCAAGCCCTTTCCAATGAGCCCATTTCCATTTCTGTATTTGGAGAACTTTAATTTTTTTTGCCACATACCTAAATTTTGGTTTGTTACTTAATTCACTTTCTCTAATCACCACAAACCATTACATCATCATCAAAAAAGCTTCAAGCTGCTTCGTGTTATAACCAACCGGCAAATTCTTCATTTTTTTCAGATTACTTTTAAAATTTGCGAGCGTTGTTTTCTTGTACCTGTTGTTGTCCTCAAGCGAGTGTAAATTGAAAAATACGATTGGACGCCGGAGTCTCACTGACCAATCAGAATCGCCGACACAACTGCACTCCGCGCGGTTCGTCTGTCGCCCACCCGGAACTTCTCGGGTAATTCTCTACGTAATCACATTATCTCCGAAGATCGCCGAGTAGGTACGATTGGTCTGTTGGTCTGTCGCCATGGACATTGGTCTGTTGGTCTGTCGCCCTGTACCCCCCCCCCCTCCCCTCGAACTGAAATCTCAACGGATTTACGCGATTTGGAAAAACGGTTCCTGGCGAGGTTCAAAATACGGAATTCCGTCATAATACGGAAAACTTTCACCCATGTATATATATATATATATATATATATATATATATATACACATTTCAGTAAAAACTTATATATATATATATATATACTGTTATATAATGAAAATATTTTTTTCATAATGACAGGGGTGTAATGTTGTGATGTCACCACAAGATGGGGTGGACACTCTATCCAAAAGTGGCCAACAGCGCAAATATTGACAGAATTGACTATTATTGTGTCAAGACGCAAATATGTAATGTTCTCATATGAGATAAATACTACAGTTATCACAGTAATAATACATTTTTGAGAAAATGTCATATGCAGAATATACAATTATTTCTTTAATGTGATTAGTGCAAAGTGCACTACTGCTCTGTGCCACTGGGGAATACCTTGAAAGATACACACAGGAAATGTGTGTGTGTGTAAAGTGACTGCACTGACTCTAATGCATTTTCTATTAGAGGTTTATTTTATTAAATGTGCAATTTGTAAAACAAAAACCTCAAAATTAAAGTTGAAATGTTATATTGTTCAAGTTCTTGACCTTGGGATTTTTTATGTTTAATTTTTTTTATATTGGTTTATATTAGTTTGATATTCACAGCTGTTAAGACCAAATGTCCACTGCAATTGACAACAAAAATTGCTATGAAGGAGTTATGATTTTTTTTTCTTACTCATTAATAGATGCCTAATTTAATGGGATATTTTTTTTTCAGAAACCTGGAACCTAATTCTGGTCTGAAGGAGATATATGTATATATAAAGTGTTTCTTCCTGTGAAATAAAATAACTTAAATATTAGTATTTTTAAATCATTCCTGCCAAGTACAATGGGGAAAGTAATGCAGTTTTTTCTAATCTCAAGCAGTTTTCAGATTGAATCGATCTGCCA
Organism: Rhodeus uyekii; assembly: GCA_037043235.1. NCBI lineage: Eukaryota > Metazoa > Chordata > Actinopteri > Cypriniformes > Acheilognathidae > Rhodeus > Rhodeus uyekii. Next base: position 86,121 of record JAWRVZ010000669.1, read on the forward strand.
TGTCAGACTTCAGTTCAACACTGCAATTATAGCAGATAAAGGAATCAACGCAATGTAATATTTGTATAAAGCCTTCCTCCATGGGAAACAAAATAACTTAAATATTAGTATTTTAAAAATAATTCCTGCTCAAGTAATTCAGCAGAGTAATGCAGTTTTTTTGAATCTCAAGCAGTTTACAGTTTGAATCCATCTGCCATGTTTTTGCATCCTTTAAAAATCTTATTTCATTTACTGTTTAAGTGTTTACAAAACATCGATCTATCAGCGAATCTGCTCAGGAAGCGCGTTTGAACTCGAGAACAGGAGTCAGACTTTAGTTAAAAGCAGATAAAAGAATTAACACGATTGTGCCATTAATATTGAACGAAATATTAGTGAAAACGAACAAAAATACTCTCCACGAACGAAAAAAACTAACCTCACACCAAAAAAATTAACATCGTCTTCGAATAAACTGCATTCTTTGTTGACAGTTCCCTAAACTGCGGTTTCGCTGCCAGAGTTTTCGTGTTCGCTTTAAAAGTTTTCGTTTACGATTCTCAAATTTACGTTCGTCTTTCTGACTCAAACCTAACGTGTGGGCGGGGCTTAACAAGGTTCGCTCTCATTGGCTAGTGCCATTTTGATTGACGGCTCCTTGAACCGGAAGTAGTTGATGCTTCAATGACGCGATTTTCAGAGCACCTGGGGCTGTATACAAACACACACGCAAATAATCATAGTTTATTATAGAACACTAACAGACACGAGAAACGTCACCAGGAGCGGCAGCAAGCCTCAACATCCTCCTCGCAGACTGAGGTAAGTTTAATACCGTTTTATTCCTGTTCTGTATGAAAGTTATGTCTATATTTAGCATTGTGAGAGAAGATCAGGTCACATTAGTGATGGCAAAATGAAGCCCCATGAAGCAGTGAAGCCCTGCAGGGAAATGCTTCACACACACATAGGGGCTTCAAGATGATTCATTTGCTCGACTACCCCATCATGTGGGCAGAAAAATGTATAACATGCTTGGTGCTTGCAATAAAATGGTGGGATGTGAATCATGCTCTGAATACAAAAATATTATTTGAAGAGTTTTAACATTAATTGTTTTGTGTTACTTTTGTTTTGTTTTTGCTTATGCAACAAGTGAAAATTTTAAATAAGGAGGTAAAATAAAGAGTTTATTCATTTTTATTTAAAAACAATTTTTTCCACTATGGCTTTCAAAGTCTAAAAAAATATAATTTATTGAATTGAAAAGTATTGAAATGTAATAATAAAGTACTCAGCCAAGTCAACCTTCTCAGCTAAATTGAATTACATATGTAAGAGTTAAAAAAACAACTATACAGTGTAGTGTGGGGCTATGAATATAAATGGAATACCTGAGCCAGGTTCAACCTGGTTGGTTTCCTCGTTGCCATGCAAGACTCAGTACCTTAGCATAGTTGAGGTGTTATTATTATAACTTAGCTCCTTGGAACACATCAGATGCTTCAGCTACAAGTATTCAGAAAAGTTGTCACATTTTATTTTATTCATTAATGGAATCTATTACATAGTAATTGCAGGTGCCTTACATTCTTAGGTGAGAACAACTCAAGTGCTCCCAAACAGGGGAAAATCTCCTCTTTCTTGCTGGTTCCATCGCAAAAAAGAAGCTCAAATCGAATGCCAAAAACAGCGCAATAAAGGGACCCAAAAACACAAAAAGCAAGGGACAATACATAGTGTTTCACTGCCGCTTTTATTTCGAGCTGCACTCAAACCTAGCGAATCCTTTCCTGAAGCAGTCACGTGGTACACCCGCTACGCGGGGCTTCAAACGTCAGCACTTACGTCAGCAACACGCGCATCGACCCGCGGTTCATGAACCACTCATCTAGATTACTCGGCACACGCTTCAGGGATTCGAACCGAGAAGCACATAACTAGGTCACATTGGTCTTCACGATCCTTCATAAATCATGCTGATTTTCGGCTCAAGAAACTTTTCTGATTATTGTTAGTGTTGAAAATGTTTAACATTTGCTTAACATTGTTGTTATACTTCATAATTCTTTAAACAGAAATTAAGAGCATTTATGAAACACTAACATTGTAAATGTCTCCTATAATATTACACTGTTTTACTGTATCATCTAATAAATTCAGCTTTAATCACTGGAATAAATAAAAATAACATTATTAAAATAGAAAGTTATTTAACATCCTCCTCGCAGCCTGAGGTAAGTTTAATACAGTAGTCAATACAGTTGTATTCCTGTTCTGAATAAAAATTGTCTACATATTTTATATGCAAGGGATTTTATGAAATTTGTCTACACTGCTAAAGTTGATAAGCTCAGATAGATAAGCATTTACTTAGGCTGTCTGATATGCACCTAACTATGCATTATTTGTACCTGCAGGAACAAGTGGAATCTGATATATTGCAGCGAATGTAAACCTGCACCATTGTCTCTTGTTCATGCAAGTACCAACCATAAACTTCTGTGAGTATTTGCACTCAGAAGGTCTTACTGTCGCCACGAATGAACAGTTTAGTTTAAGATTAATTACTAACAAACCCTAGAAAGTTAGACATTATATAATTTAACCTCAATTTTATGAAGTGATGCGAATGCTTTACCTTTCAGTTGAGTCTTATTAAAAAAAATTAAACGGTCATTTTATTTTTAGAATTTTTATAATAGATAAAAGTTTAAAGACCTTTTTTTAATGTATGATAGTTTTTACATCTGCACGTTTTTTTTTATTTGCCATGAATATAGCCAGGATAGCTAGTATGATAAACCATTCATAAACACTAATAATAATAGACCACTGATGCTTTCTTTTCCACTGTCATTCTGCTTAATTGACATGGCAATAGCGTTCTTAACTTTGGCCCTCAACGTTCACTTTCCTGCAGATCTCCAATTTTGGTCATGAGGTTATCTGTAAATGAATAACATACTTGGAACATTACCTGAATATAGCCACATTGGGATAATATAATTCACAAATTTATCAAACTAAATAGTGTAGGTCATTCTTTGTGAGTTCAAAGCAGTCAATATTTATAAACTGTCTAATGGTTTCTCTTTTCAGGTAGTGGAGCAACTGTTTCAAGAGGAATCTGCCGATATTGACCCAGTGGACGGTGTGGTGGTGCCAGAGAGCCATTGCCCCTTGGCAGGGCAAACACTTGCTGTTCTGCATGGACTGAACAATCCCTTCAATCACCACTGAATGACTGATTTTTAAAAATGTATTTTAAAAATTCAAACATAGACATTCAGTTCTGTCAATTTTAATCAGAAAATGAAACAATTTACTTTGATTTTAACATGTTAAGTGTTTAAAGACAATGTGATATGCTTTAAGAGGAACTGAATATCCACATCGAATGTTCATTTTGAATGTGAAGCAGATGCCTGATGCTTGACCAATCAGCCACTGCATCAGCTGTGGGACAGAGAGCGTCGCCTCATCCTGAGTGTCTCCATCTAAGGCATTAAAATAAACAACACATTTTTAAAACATTAAATTGCATCACTACATACAGTCATGGTACTATGCATCAACTATTTTGAAAAAGTACAAAATGTAATTAGTTGCTGCTTTAGAAAACTGAGTATACAGACAAGGTTTAAGAATAACACTAGCTGTTTCTATCACCCTTTTCATCCTCCATTTCAATTACATTAAAATACCTGTCAAAAATTTGAAAGCATTACAATTTATTATTGTTTTTGAAAAACGTCTTACCAAGCCTGGATTTAATAAATTACAGTAAAGAGAAGTAATATTATGGCACATCACTACACTTTTAAATAACTTTCTATTTTAATAATGTTACTTTTATTTATTCCAGTGATTAAAGCTGAATTTATTAGATGATAAATACAGTAAAACAGTGTAATATTATAGGAGACATTTATAATGGTTTTAAAAAATGCTTTAATAAATGTGTTTCATAAATGCTCTTAATTTCTTTTTAAAGGATTATGAAGTATAACAACAATGTTAAGCAAATGTTAAACATTTTCAACAAAAACAATAATCAGAAAAGTTTCTTGAGCCGAAAATCAGCATGATTTATGAAGGATCGTGAAGACCAATGTGACCTGATCTTCTCTCACAATGCTAAATATAGACATAACTTTCATACAGAACAGGAATAAAACGGTATTAAACTTACCTCAGTCTGCGAGGAGGATGTTGAGGCTTGCTGCCGCTCCTGGTGACGTTTCTCGTGTCTGTTAGTGTTCTATAATAAACTATGATTATTTGCGTGTGTGTTTGTATACAGCCCCAGGTGCTCTGAAAATCGCGTCATTGAAGCATCAACTACTTCCGGTTCAAGGAGCCGTCAATCAAAATGGCACTAGCCAATGAGAGCGAACCTTGTTAAGCCCCGCCCACACGTTAGGTTTGAGTCAGAAAGACGAATGTAAATTTGAGAATCGTAAACGAAAACTTTTAAAGCGAACACGAAAACTCTGGCAGCGAAACCGCAGTTTAGGGAACTGTCAACAAAGAATGCAGTTTATTCGAAGATGATGTTAATTTTTTTTGTTTGAGGTTAGTTTTTTTCGTTCATGGAGAGTATTTTTGTTCATTTTCACTAATATTTCGTTGAATAATATTGGCTCAAGTCTACTTCCATAACAATGTAACTATATACTCAAGAATTAGTTATAAATAAATATCTAACTGACTGTTAGACGCTGCATTTGAAGAGAGTCAGCGCGCACGCTGCTCAGGGAAGCCTTTCCAATGTATATTCATGTTTCTGCATTATACACCAGCGAGAGTCAGAATTCAGCAATAAAGTACATAAACGTAGGCGCTTAGATGGTTATGCGTTGGCGCGAGTCCAGGAGAGGACGCGCGTTTAAACTTCTTTCACTTACCTTCCCCATAGTAATGTGCTCAACAGTGAAAATCCGTTGCCGAGTAAAGACGAATGAGAGTCAGAATTCGGCCATATAAGTGCATAAATCTTCAAGCTAACATGCTGCAGTGGTTACTTGATAATCTGAAACAATTTCCGTTTGATCATAAACTCTCTCACATAAATCTATTTTAGGAGATTATGATCTCTCTCTCCAGCAATAATGGCGGCTTTGAAAAGCTTTGAGGCTTTGAATTGCAGCGCTCTGATTCGTTCAAACTTCAGTGTTCTCACTGACATGGGTGTAATTTTGTGATATTATGTATGTAAAATAGAGAGATTTAACTTGCTAATTAAAGTAAAAAATCGATTGTAGACCTGCAAGTTTTTTTTTCAGGATTTAAAAAAAAAAAGCATGCCCATTGGAATGGACATGTTCACACATACTGTATTGAAATGCATTATATATCAGGTGTAATGTTGTGATGTTACCAACAGACGGGGTGGACGCTCTATCTAATATTCAGTTTTCACTTCATTAGTGAAAGTCTATGGAGATTTTATGATTTTAATCTTCAGTTTTATCAAAAATCATAAGTCTGATCAGTCTGAAAAGGGATAGCAACTCAAGGCAGAACAGGTCTGAAGTCTGAGCAGAGTTTAGTGGTTGTAGCTTTAAAGCTCTAGGAGGAGATGCTTTTAGAATTTTAGGTAAGAAGAATAATAATAAAAACTAGATAGAGGAAGTTTATGATATAAACTTCAGTTGGCTTGAGAAAGCCTAGCCTGAAAGTTAAATTTATTTGTAAAAGCTTAAAAAGTTTTGAAAGTTTACAGATGGATAGATGGAAAGAATTAGATCTTGAGCATATATACACTTGTTAGTTATTGCTTTGCGTTGTTTCTAGGCAGTTACTAAGGTGTCGTTATGTTCTTTGATCATAATTTAATCTTTAATCAATTGATGATCAATTTTGCTAGCAAGATTTAATGTTAATTATCTTGTTGCTAGCAAGATTTAGTATGAATTCTGAAGTCATTAGCAACATTTAACATAAATAAGCATGTTGCTGGCAAGAATTTGCTGAATTAGCATATTGTTAGCAAGATTTATCGTTAATTAGCTTAAAAAGTTTTGAGAGTTTAAACTTAAAAATAAGTTATAATTATGCTTTTTGATCCCCAAAGTGTTGGAAAATTGTAATTAGTTTAAAAAAATGTTTACGGTTTAATTACATCCTTGGCTTTTAACGGTCAGTTTTCACTAATGCGAAAAATACTTTGTTTAATTTTTATTTTAAAGCTGTAATTAAGCATTATTAGTATAGGCTAATCACTTTCAAAAGAGACTGCAGTTACACTGCATGTATATGTAGCCTTTTATATATACTAAATAGATGTGTATGTATATATATATATATATATATATAATATGTATAGAGGTGTGTGTGTATATATATATATATATATATATATATATATATATATGATACTGTGAATAATACTTTGTTTTATTTCTATTTTAAAGCTGTAATTAAGCATTATTAATATAGGCTAATCACTTTCAAAAGAGACTGCAGTTACACCACAGTTACACTATATGTAGCCTTTTATATATACTAAATAGATGTGTGTGTGTATATATATATATATAAATGGTTTATATATATACCATTTACCAGTATTTACCAGTACCATTTATTTATATATATATAAATAAATGGTACTGTGATACTGTGAATAATACTTTGTTTTATTTCTATTTTAAAGATGTAATTAAGCATTATTTATGTAGTCTTACCACTTTCAAAACAGACAGCAGTTACACTGCATGTATATGGAGCCCTTTATATTTACAATATAGATGTAGATAGATATGCATGTATGTGTGTGAATAAATTTACGCGCTATAAATAAACGTAGGCGCTTAGGCGTGGACGCGCGAATGCGGGAGGACGCGCGTATATGGAGCCTCTAATACATACTTTTTAGATGTATATGTAAATCCTTCCTTCATGGGAAACAAACTTAAATATTAGTATTTTTAAAATAATTCCTGCTAAAGTACAATGAGGAGAGTAATGCAGTTTTTTCTAATCTCAAGCAGTTTTCAGATTGACTCGATCTGCCATGTCAGACTTCAGTTCAACACGGCAATTATAGCAGATAAAGGAATCAACGCAATGTAATATTTGTATAAAGCCTTCCTCCATGGGAAACAAAATAACTTAAATATTAGTATTTTTTAAATAATTCCTGCTCATGTAATGCAGCAGAGTAATGCAGTTTTTTTTAATCTCAAGCAGTTTACAGTTTGAATCGATCTGCCATCGTTTTTGCATCCTTTTAAATACCTTATTTCATTTATTGTTTAAGTGTTCACAAAACATCGATCTATCAGCGAATCTGCTCAGGAAGCGCGTTTGAACTCGAGAACAGGAGTCAGACTTTAGTTAAAAGCAGATAAAAGAATTAACACAATGTAACTATATACTCAAGAATTAGTTATAAATAACTTTGACTGTTAGACGCTGCATTTGAAGAGAGTCAGCGCGCGCGCTGCTCAGGGAAGCCTTTTCCAATGTATATTGACTCACGAGCGAGAGTCAGAATTCGGCAATAAAGTACATAAATGAGCGCTATAAATAAACGTAGGTGCTTAGACGGTATGCTTTGGCGCGAGTCCAGGAGGACGCGCGTTTAAACTTCACCTACCTTCCCCATAGTAATGTACTCCTTTGCCGAGTAAAGACGAATGAGAGTCAGAATTTGGCCATATAAGTGCATAAATCTTCAAGGAAACACGCTGCAGCGGTTACTTGATAATCGGAAACAATTTCCGTTTGATCATAAACTCTCTCACATAAATCTATTTTAGGAGATTATGATCTCTCTCTCCAGCAGTAATGGCGTCTTTGAAAAGCTTTGAGGCTTTGAATTGCAGCGCTCTGATTCGTTCAAACTTCAGTGCTCTCACTGACAGGGGTGTAATTTTGTGATATTATGAATGTAAAATAGAGAGATTTAACTTACTAATTAAAGTAAAAAATCGATTGTAGACCTGCAAGTTTTTTTTCAGGATTTAAAAAAATAAAATGCATGCCCATTGGAATGGACATGTTCACACATACTGTATTGAAATGTATTATATATCAGATGTAATGTTGTGATATTACCAACAGATGGAGTGGACGCTCTATCTAAAATTCAGTTTTCACTTCATTAGTGAAAGTCTATGGAGATTTTATGACTTTAATCTTCAGTTTTATCAAAAATCATAAGTCTGATCAGTCTGAAAAGGGATAGCAACTCAAGTCAGAACAGGTCTGAAGTCTGAGCAGAGTTTAGTGGTTGTAGCTTTAAAGCTCTAGGAGGAGATGCATTGAGAATTTTAGGTAAGAATAATAATAATAATAATAATAATAATAATAAGTTTAGATACAATATCACTAAGTTGGCTTTCTCAAGCCAACTTAACTAGATAGAGGAAGTTTATGATATAAACTTCAGTTGGCTTGAGAAAGCCTATCCTGAAAGTTAAATTTATTTGTAAAAGCTTAAAAAGTTGTTTAAGTTTACAGATAGACAGATGGAAAGAATTAGATCTTGAGCATATATACACTTGTTAGTTATTGCTTTGCGTTGTTTCTAGGCAGTTACTAAGGTGTCGTTATGTTCTTTGATCATAATTTAATCTTTAATCAATTGATGATCAATTTTGCTAGCAAGATTTAATGTTAATTATCTTGTTGATAGCAAGATTTAGTATGAATTCCGAAGTCATTAGCAACATTTAACATAAATAAGCATGTTGCTGGCAAGAATTCGCTGAATTAGCATATTGGTAGCAAGATTTATTGTTAATTAACAAGTTGCTATCAAGATTTAGCATGATTAGCATGTCACTAGTGAGAATTTGCGTGATCTAGCATGTTGCTAGCAAGATTTAACGTTAATTAACAAGACGCTATTGACATTTAGTGTGAACTAACATGTCGCTAGTGAGATTTGTTAATTCGTAGGTCGCTTGTGAGATTTAACATGAGTTAACATGTCACTGACGAGAATGAATGTTATTTAACAAGTCACTAGTGAGATTTAATGTTTTAAAGAACACAAAAGTCAGTTGACGCAGAGACTGGAGGTTATTGATGATTCAGCTGAACAGTGAGTGGTCTGAAATATCAAAGAATAATAATGAATATTAAATATAAATCTAAAATAAACAACATTTACGTTGGTAATAAACATGAGTAAATTATTAATTGATCACAGAAGTGTTGCAATACTTGGTTAGTGCACAAAATGGCATCTAGGGTACACGCATGGAGTTTTTTCATCAAGAGGGATCATCGGTGTTGTAACGAAATACCAAAAAAAAAAATAACAATGCTTTTTGATCCCCAAAGTGTTGGAAAATTGCAATTAGTTTATGAAAATGTTTACGGTTTAATTACATCCTTGGCTTTTAACGGTCAGTTTGGTGGTGCCAGTTTAACATAATACTTTGTTTTATTTCTATTTTAAAGATGCAATTAAGCATTATTAATATAGTCTTGCCACTTTTAAAACAGACTGCAGTTACACTACATGTATATGGAGCCCTTTATACATTTATTTACTATATAAATGTGTGTATAGATAGATAGATATGTATGTGTATATATATGTATATATGTGTGTGTGTGTGTATAAAGCCTTTCTTCATGTGAAATAAAATAACTTAAAAATTAGTATTTCTTAAATCATTCCTGCACAATTACAATGGGGATAGTAATGCTGTTTTTTCTAATCTCAAGCAGTTTTCAGATTGAATCGATCTGCCATGTCAGACTTCAGTTCAACACGGCAATTATAGCAGATAAAGGAATCAACGCAATGTAATATTTGTATAAAGCCTTCCTCCATGGGAAACAAAATAACTTAAATATTAGTATTTTTTAAATAATTCCTGCTCATGTAATGCAGCAGAGTAATGCAGTTTTTTTTAATCTCAAGCAGTTTACAGTTTGAATCGATCTGCCATCGTTTTTGCATCCTTTTAAATACCTTATTTCATTTATTGTTTAAGTGTTCACAAAACATCGATCTATCAGCGAATCTGCTCAGGAAGCGCGTTTGAACTCGAGAACAGGAGTCAGACTTTAGTTAAAAGCAGATAAAAGAATTAACACAATGTAACTATATACTCAAGAATTAGTTATAAATAACTTTGACTGTTAGACGCTGCATTTGAAGAGAGTCAGCGCGCGCTGCTCAGGGAAGCCTTTTTACATGTGTCTTCCCCATGAACACACGAGCGAGAGTCAGAATTCGGCAATAAAGTACATAAATGAGCGCTATAAATAAACGTAGGTGCTTAGACGGTTATGCGTTGGCGCGAGTCCAGGAGGACGCGCGTTTAAACTTCACTTACCTTCCCCATAGTAATGTACTCCGTTGCCGAGTAAAGACGAATGAGAGTCAGAATTTGGCCATATAAGTGCATAAATCTTCAAGGAAACACGCTGCAGCGGTTACTTGATAATCGGAAACAATTTCCGTTTGATCATAAACTCTCTCACATAAATCTATTTTAGGAGATTATGATCTCTCTCTCCAGCAGTAATGGCGTCTTTGAAAAGCTTTGAGGCTTTGAATTGCAGCGCTCTGATTCGTTCAAACTTCAGTGCTCTCACTGACAGGGGTGTAATTTTGTGATATTATGAATGTAAAATAGAGAGATTTAACTTACTAATTAAAGTAAAAAATCGATTGTAGACCTGCAAGTTTTTTTTCAGGATTTAAAAAAATAAAATGCATGCCCATTGGAATGGACATGTTCACACATACTGTATTGAAATGTATTATATATCAGGTGTAATGTTGTGATGTTACCAACAGATGGAGTGGACGCTCTATCTAAAATTCAGTTTTCACTTCATTAGTGAAAGTCTATGGAGATTTTATGACTTTAATCTTCAGTTTTATCAAAAATCATAAGTCTGATCAGTCTGAAAAGGGATAGCAACTCAATTCAGAACAGGTCTGAAGTCTGAGCAGAGTTTAGTGGTTGTAGCTTTAAAGCTCTAGGAGGAGATGCATTGAGAATTTTAGGTAAGAATAATAATAATAATAACTAGATAGAGGAAGTTTATGATATAAACTTCAGTTGGCTTGAGAAAGCCTAGCCTGAAAGTTAAATTTATTTGTAAAAGCTTAAAAAGTTTTGAAAGTTTACAGATGGATAGATGGAAAGAATTAGATCTTGAGCATATATACTCTTGTTAGTTATTGCCTTGCGTTGTTTCTAGGCAGTTACTAAGGTGTCGTTATGTTCTTTGATCATAATTTAATCTTTAATCAATTGATGATCAATTTTGCTAGCAAGATTTAATGTTAATTATCTTGTTGCTAGCAAGATTTAGTATGAATTCCGAAGTCATTAGCAACATTTAACATAAATAAGCATGTTGCTGGCAAGAATTTGCTGAATTAGCATATTGTTAGCAAGATTTATCGTTAATTAGCTTGAAAAGTTTTGAGAGTTTAAACTTAAAAATAAGTTATAATTATGCTTTTTGATCCTCAAAGTGTTGGAAAATTGTAATTAGTTTATAAAAATGTTTACGGTTTAATTACATCCTTGGCTTTTAACGGTCAGTTTTCACTAATGCAAAAAATACTTTGTTTAATTTCTATTTTAAAGCTGTAATTAAGCATTATTAGTATAGGCTAATCACTTTCAAAAGAGACTGCAGTTACACTGCATGTATATGTAGCCTTTTATATATACTAAATAGATGTGTATGTGTATATATATATATATATATATATATATATATATATATATATATATATATATAATATGTATAGAGGTGTGTGTGTGTGTGTATATATATATATATATATATATGATACTGTGAATAATACTTTGTTTTATTTCTATTTTAAAGCTGTAATTAAGCATTATTAATATAGGCTAATCACTTTCAAAAGAGACTGCAGTTACACCACAGTTACACTATATGTAGCCTTTTATATATACGAAATAGATGTGTGTGTATGTGTGTATATATATATATATATATATATATATAAATAAATGGTACTGTGATACTGTGAATAATACTTTGTTTTATTTCTATTTTAAAGATGTAATTAAGCATTATTTATGTAGTCTTACCACTTTCAAAACAGACAGCAGTTACACTGAATGTATATGGAGCCCTTTATATTTACAATATAAATGTAGATAGATATGCATGTATGTGTGTGAATAGATTTAGGCGCTATAAATAAACGTAGGCGCTTAGGCGTGGACGCGCGAATGCGGGAGGACGCGCGTATATGGAGCCTCTAATACATACTTTTTAGATGTATATGTAAATCCTTCCTTCATGGGAAACAAACTTAAATATTAGTATTTTTAAAATAATTCCTGCTAAAGTACAATGAGGAGAGTAATGCAGTTTTTTCTAATCTCAAGCAGTTTTCAGATTGACTCGATCTGCCATGTCAGACTTCAGTTCAACACGGCAATTATAGCAGATAAAGGAATCAACGCAATGTAATATTTGTATAAAGCCTTCCTCCATGGGAAACAAAATAACTTAAATATTAGTATTTTTTAAATAATTCCTGCTCATGTAATGCAGCAGAGTAATGCAGTTTTTTTTAAATCTCAAGCAGTTTACAGTTTGAATCGATCTGCCATGTTTTTTGCATCCTTTAAAAATCTTATTTCATTTACTGTTTAAGTGTTCACAAAACATCGATCTATCAGCGAATCTGCTCAGGAAGCGCGTTTGAACTCGAGAACAGGAGTCAGACTTTAGTTAAAAGCAGATAAAAGAATTAACACAATGTAACTATATACTCAAGAATTAGTTATAAATAACTTTGACTGTTAGACGCTGCATTTGAAGAGAGTCAGCGCGCGCGCTGCTCAGGGAAGCCTTTTCCAATGTATATTGACTCACGAGCGAGAGTCAGAATTCGGCAATAAAGTACATAAATGAGCGCTATAAATAAACGTAGGTGCTTAGACGGTATGCTTTGGCGCGAGTCCAGGAGGACGCGCGTTTAAACTTCACCTACCTTCCCCATAGTAATGTACTCCTTTGCCGAGTAAAGACGAATGAGAGTCAGAATTTGGCCATATAAGTGCATAAATCTTCAAGGAAACACGCTGCAGCGGTTACTTGATAATCGGAAACAATTTCCGTTTGATCATAAACTCTCTCACATAAATCTATTTTAGGAGATTATGATCTCTCTCTCCAGCAGTAATGGCGTCTTTGAAAAGCTTTGAGGCTTTGAATTGCAGCGCTCTGATTCGTTCAAACTTCAGTGCTCTCACTGACAGGGGTGTAATTTTGTGATATTATGAATGTAAAATAGAGAGATTTAACTTACTAATTAAAGTAAAAAATCGATTGTAGACCTGCAAGTTTTTTTTCAGGATTTAAAAAAATAAAATGCATGCCCATTGGAATGGACATGTTCACACATACTGTATTGAAATGTATTATATATCAGGTGTAATGTTGTGATGTTACCAACAGATGGAGTGGACGCTCTATCTAAAATTCAGTTTTCACTTCATTAGTGAAAGTCTATGGAGATTTTATGACTTTAATCTTCAGTTTTATCAAAAATCATAAGTCTGATCAGTCTGAAAAGGGATAGCAACTCAAGTCAGAACAGGTCTGAAGTCTGAGCAGAGTTTAGTGGTTGTAGCTTTAAAGCTCTAGGAGGAGATGCATTGAGAATTTTAGGTAAGAATAATAATAATAATAATAATAATAATAATAATAATAATAATAATAATAATAATAATAATAATAATAATAAGTTTAGATACAATATCACTAAGTTGGCTTTCTCAAGCCAACTTAATAATAATAACTAGATAGAGGAAGTTTATTTTATAAACTTCAGTTGGCTTGAGAAAGCCTAGCCTGAAAGTTTAAATTAGTTGTAAAAGTTTCAAGCTTGAAAAGTTTTAAGAGTTTAAACTTTAAAACAAGTCGCTAACAAGACTTATTTGGAGATTACTGATGATTCAGTTGGTCAGTGAATGGCGCCAATAGACCCAACCCCCATGTCTCTACGACTTTCTGATGCAGAGATATAGGTCTGGCTAAACGGTTGCTAGGGTACTTTGTTTGGTTGCTAAGGAGTGGCTAAGCCGCTGCCATTGATGTCACTTCAAAGGCTGCTTGTCAGTATGAACGATATAAACCAACCACAACGCCTCTACGACATTCAGAACTGAAGATATCTCGCTTTGCATTTGGTTGCTAAGGTGCTCGATAATGGTTGCTAGGAAGACATTGGTGATTGGCAGTTTGCCAGTTTGGGATGGGTTGCTAAGGTGCTATAAATGGTTGCTAGGGCGTGGCTTAATAGCTTCACTGTGATCCTGAGACACTCATTGGTTGCCTGAGTAAAATGAGCCCTCCCCCTTGTCTCTGTGACGCTGTGCTGAAGAGATATGTTCAATTCAAAATCCCTATGCATTTTGCCATAGTAGATGGTGTTTCATGGGACAGCCTTCCCCATTCATCTCTAAGGGGCAAATTTGGGCAGCTCTAGCACCCCAGGGGTGCAACTTTCACCCCATTGTGTGGTATGTTCTTACAGAGGCTGTCACCCTCTTCAAATGTGGCGAGTTTCATCTTTTTACAAATTCCTCGCTCCGAGTTATTAATCGTCAAAGTTCGTCACAATGTTAAGTCAATGGGATTTTTCGGCTGCTTTTTCGCCCCTGGGGCGAACATCGTACCCCCGATCCCTTAGAAACGATATAGCAACTCAAGTCAGAACAGGTTTGAAGTCTGAGCAAAGTTTAGTTGTTGTAGCTTTAAAGCTGTAGGAGGAGATTCTTTTAGAATTTTAGGTAAGAAGAAAAATAATAAGTTTAAATACAATATCACTAAGTTGGCTTTCTCAAGCCAACTTAACTAGATAGAGGAAGTTTATGATATAAACTTCAGTTGGCTTGAGAAAGCCTAGCCTGAAAGTTAAATTTATTTGTAAAAGCTTAAAAAGTTTTGAAAGTTTACAGATGGATAGATGGAAAGAATTAGATCTTGAGCATATATACTCTTGTTAGTTATTGCCTTGCGTTGTTTCTAGGCAGTTACTAAGGTGTCGTTATGTTCTTTGATCATAATTTAATCTTTAATCAATTGATGATCAATTTTGCTAGCAAGATTTAATGTTAATTATCTTGTTGCTAGCAAGATTTAGAATGAATTCCGAAGTCATTAGCAACATTTAACATAAATAAGCATGTTGCTGGCAAGAATTCGCTGAATTAGCATATTGGTAGCAAGATTTATTGTTAATTAACAAGTTGCTATCAAGATTTAGCATGATCTAGCATGTCACTAGTGAGAATTTGCGTGATCTAGCATGTTGCTAGCAAGATTTAACGTTAATTAACAAGACGCTATTGACATTTAGTGTGAACTCACATCTCGCTAGTGAGATTTGTTAATTCGTAGGTCGCTTGTGAGATTTAACATGAGTTAACATGTCACTGACGAGAATGAATGTTATTTAACAAGTCACTAGTGAGATTTAATGTTTTAAAGAACACAAGAGTCAGTTGACGCAGAGACTGGAGGTTATTGATGATTCAGCTGAACAGTGAGTGGTCTGAAATATCAAAGAATAATAATGAATATTAAATATAAATCTAAAATAAACAACATTTACATTGGTAATAAACATGAGTAAATAATTAATTGATTACAGAAGTGTTGCAATACTTGGTTAGTGCACAAAATGGCATCTAGGGAACATACATGGAGTTTTTTCATCATGAGGGATCATCGGTGTTGTAACGAAATACCAAAAAATAAATAACAATGCTTTTTGATCCCCAAAGTGTTGAAAATTGCAATTAGTTTATAAAAATGTTTACGGTTTAATTACATCCTTGGCTTTTAACGGTCAGTTTTCACTAATGTGAATACTTTGTTTTATTTCTATTTTAAAGATGTAATTAAGCATTATTAATATAGTCTTACCACTTTCTAAACAGACTGCAGTTCCACTGCATATATATGGAGCCCTTTATACATTTATTTACTATATAAATGTGTGTATAGATAGATATGTATGTGTGTGTATATATATATATATATATGTATATGTATATATATGTATATATGTGTGTGTGTGTGTGTATAAAGCTTTCTTCATGTGAAATAAAATAACTTAAATATTAGTATTTTTAAAATAATTCCTGCTAAAGTACAATGAGGAGAGTAATGCAGTTTTTTCTAATCTCAAGCAGTTTTCAGATTGACTCGATCTGCCATGTCAGACTTCAGTTCAACACGGCAATTATAGCAGATAAAGGAATCAACGCAACGTAATATTTGTATAAAGCCTTCCTCCATGGGAAACAAAATAACTTAAATATTAGTATTTTTAAAATAATTCCTGCTCATGTAATGCAGCAGAGTAATGCAGTTTTTTTGAACTCAAGCAGTTTACAGTTTGAAGCGATCTGCCATCGTTTTTGGATCCTTTTAAATACCTTATTTCAGTTACTGTTAAGTGTTCACAAAACATCGATCTATCAGCGAATCTGCTCAGGAAACGCGTTTGAACTCGAGAACAGGAGTCAGACTTTAGTTAAAAGCAGATAAAAGAATTAACACAATGTAACTATATACTCAAGAATTAGTTATAAATAACTTTGACTGTTAGACGCTGCATTTGAAGAGAGTCAGCGCGCGCGCTGCTCAGGGAAGCCTTTTTACATGTGTCTTCCCCGTGCAAACACGAGCGAGAGTCAGAATTCGGCAATAAAGTACATAAATGAGCGCTATAAATAAACGTAGGTGCTTAGACGGTTATGCGTTGGCGCGAGTCCAGGAGGACGCGCGTTTAAACTTCACTTACCTTCCCCATAGTAATGTACTCCGTTGCCGAGTAAAGACGAATGAGAGTCAGAATTTGGCCATATAAGTGCATAAATCTTCAAGGAAACACGCTGCAGCGGTTACTTGATAATCGGAAACAATTTCCGTTTGATCATAAACTCTCTCACATAAATCTATTTTAGGAGATTATGATCTCTCTCTCCAGCAGTAATGGCGTCTTTGAAAAGCTTTGAGGCTTTGAATTGCAGCGCTCTGATTCGTTCAAACTTCAGTGCTCTCACTGACAGGGGTGTAATTTTGTGATATTATGAATGTAAAATAGAGAGATTTAACTTACTAATTAAAGTAAAAAATCGATTGTAGACCTGCAAGTTTTTTTTCAGGATTTAAAAAAATAAAATGCATACCCATTGGAATGGACATGTTCACACATACTGTATTGAAATGTATTATATATCAGGTGTAATGTTGTGATGTTACCAACAGATGGAGTGGACGCTCTATCTAAAATTCAGTTTTCACTTCATTAGTGAAAGTCTATGGAGATTTTATGACTTTAATCTTCAGTTTTATCAAAAATCATAAGTCTGATCAGTCTGAAAAGGGATAGCAACTCAAGTCAGAACAGGTCTGAAGTCTGAGCAGAGTTTAGTGGTTGTAGCTTTAAAGCTCTAGGAGGAGATGCATTGAGAATTTTAGGTAAGAAGAATAATAATAATAATAAGTTTAGATACAATATCACTAAGTTGGCTTTCTCAAGCCAACTTAATAAGTTTAGATACAATATCACTAAGTTGGCTTTCTCAAGCCAACTTAATAATAATAATAACTAGATAGAGGAAGTTTATGATATAAACTTCAGTTGGCTTGAGAAAGTCTATTGTGAAAGTTAAATTTATTTGTAAAAGCTTAACAAGTTGTTTAAGTTTACAGATAGATAGATGGAAATAATTAGATCTTGAGCATATATACACTTGTTAGTTATTGCTTTGCGTTGTTTCTAGGCAGTTACTAAGGTGTCGTTATGTTCTTTGATCATAATTTAATCTTTAATCAATTAATGATCAATTTTGCTAGCAAGATTTAATGTTAATTATCTTGTTGATAGCAAGATTTAGTATGAATTCCGAAGTCATTAGCAACATTTAACATAAATAAGCATGTTGCTGGCAAGAATTAGCTGAATTAGCATATTGGTAGCAAGATTTATTGTTAATTAACAAGTTGCTATCAAGATTTAGCATGATCTAGCATGTCACTAGTGAGAATTTGCGTGATCTAGCATGTTGCTAGCAAGATTTTGTTAATTCGTAGGTCGCTTGTGAGATTTAGGCCACGTCCACACGATGCCGGCGCGTTCCCTATCCGATCTTTTTTTTCCTCGTTCAAAAAAAAATATCAGCGTCCACACGATACCACTGAAACCGACTGAATCCGGTGTAGTTTATATGCCAGACCAGTATGGGGCGCTGTAATTCTGCCACAGATAATACACTATACACAGAGAAGACGACCTTGAGCATGCGCATTGTTGTTGCTGTTCAGTGTTGCCAGATTGCTAGTTACCTTTTTGTCACGTCCGATCGGGAAAAAATGCATTGGGCTGGTTGATCAAATTTGGGATGGTTTTTGATGCATAAAATCGCTCAATATTTTTCATTATTTATAAGAGTACGCACTTTGGGCTGGTATTTTTTTAAATTGGAGGGTTTTAAGCTGTAGCTGCGCTGGAATCTTCAGTACAATCTGGCAACACTGTTGCTGTTACTGTGACGCAGCCGACACGTGATGTGATGACATCATCGGTAAACAAAAAAATATACGGATTGGCCGTCCACACGAGTCCGCAAGGGTGTCGGATTCAGATCTATCCACTTTAGGACCCGGTATCAAAAGAGAGCGGATTCAGTCTCCCAAATCGCCGGATCAGTGTGGACGGAACGCCAATCCGATAAGAAATGTGTGCGGATGCAGTGATCCGCGTCTCCGTGTGGACGGGGCCTTAACATGAGTTAACATGTCACTGACGAGAATGAATGTTATTTAACAAGTCACTAGTGAGATTTAATGTTTTAAAGAACACAAGAGTCAGTTGACGCAGAGACTGGAGGTTATTGATGATTCAGCTGAACAGTGAGTGGTCTGAAATATCAAAGAATAATAATGAATATTAAATATTAATCTAAAATAAACAACATTTACATTGGTAATAAACATGAGTAAATAATTAATTGATTACAGAAGTGTTGCAATACTTGGTTAGTGCACAAAATGGCATCTAGGGAACATACATGGAGTTTTTTCATCATGAGGGATCATCGGTGTTGTAACGAAATACCAAAAAATAAATAACAATGCTTTTTGATCCCCAAAGTGTTGAAAATTGCAATTAGTTTATAAAAATGTTTACAGTTTAATTACAACCTTGGCTTTTAACGGTCAGTTTTCACTAATGTGAATACTTTGTTTTATTTCTATTTTAAAGATGTAATTAAGCATTATTAATATAGTCTTACCACTTTCTAAACAGACTGCAGTTCCACTGCATATATATGGAGCCCTTTATACATTTATTTACTATATAAATGTGTGTATAGATAGATATGTATGTGTGTGTATATATATATATATATATGTATGTATATGTATATATATATATATATGTATGTGTGTGTGTGTGTATAAAGCCTTTCTTCATGTGAAATAAAATAACTTAAATATTAGTATTTCTTAAATAATTCCTGCTAAAGTACAATGAGGAGAGTAATGCTGTTTTTTCTAATCTCAAGCAGTTTTCAGATTGAATTGATCTGCCATGTCAGACTTCAGTTCAACACGGCAATTATAGCAGATAAATGAATCAACGCAATGTAATATTTGTATAAAGCCTTCCTCCATGGGAAACAAAATAACTTAAATATTAGTATTTTTAAAATAATTCCTGCTCATGTAATGCAGCAGAGTAATGCAGTTTTTTTTAACTCAAGCAGTTTACAGTTTGAAGCGATCTGCCATCGTTTTTGCATCCTTTTAAATACCTTATTTCATTTATTGTTTAAGTGTTCACAAAACATCGATCTATCAGCGAATCTGCTCAGGAAACGCGTTTGAACTCGAGAACAGGAGTCAGACTTTAGTTAAAAGCAGATAAAAGAATTAACACAATGTAACTATATACTCGAGAATTAGTTATAAATAACTTTGACTGTTAGACGCTGCATTTGAAGAGAGTCAGCGCGCTCTGCTCAGGGAAGCCGTTTACATGTGTCTTCCCCGTGCAAACACGAGCGAGAGTCAGAATTCGGCAATAAAGTACATAAATGAGCGCTATAAATAAACTTAGGCGATTAGACGGTTATGCTTTGGCGCGAGTCCAGGAGGACGCGCGTTTAAACTTCACTTACCTTTCCTATAGTATCATAGTGCTCAACAGCGAAAATCCTTTGCCGAGTAAAGACGAATGAGAGTCAGAATTTGGCCATATAAGTGCATAAATCTTCAAGGAAATACGCTGCAGCGGTTACTTGATAATCGGAAACAATTTCCGTTTGATCATAAACTCTCTCACATAAATCTATTTTAGGAGATTATGATTTCTATCTCCAGCAGTAATGGCGTCTTTGAAAAGCTTTGAGGCTTTGAATTGCAGCGCTCTGATTCGTTCAAACTTCAGTGCTCTCACTGACAGGGGTGTAATTTTGTGATATTATGAATGTAAAATAGAGAGATTTAACTTACTAATTAAAGTAAAAAATCGATTGTAGACCTGCAAGTTTTTTTTCAGGATTTAAAAAAATAAAATGCATGCACATTTGAATGGACATGTTCACACAAACTGTATTGAAATGTTTTATATGTCAGGTGTAATGTTGTGATGTTACCAACAGATGGAGTGGACGCTCTATCTAAAATTCAGTTTTCACTTCATTAGTGAAAGTCTATGGAGATTTTATGACTTTAATCTTCAGTTTTATCAAAAATCATAAGTCTGATCAGTCTGAAAAGGGATAGCAACTCAAGTCAGAACAGGTCTGAAGTCTGAGCAGAGTTTAGTGGTTGTAGCTTTAAAGCTCTAGGAGGAGATGCATTGAGAATTTTAGGTAAGAAGAATAATAATAACTAGATAGAGGAAGTTTATGATATAAACTTCAGTTGGCTTGAGAAAGCCTATCCTGAAAGTTAAATTTATTTGTAAAAGCTTAAAAAGTTGTTTAAGTTTACAGATAGATAGATGGAAAGAATTAGATCTTGAGCATATACAGTTTTATGCAAAGGTTTGGGCACCCCTAATAATTATCATAATTTCAGTTTATAATGTGCCGGGCTTTCAAAGCCACAACTTCATTTGGATATAATTTATACCTTATGAAAACAGTAACATTTCAGTTCTGAAATAGCATTTATTGAATCAACAGAAACAATACAATTTGAGTCATAGCAAAAACAGACAGGTGCAAAAATGTGGGCACCCCAATGAAATTATCACATTAATATTTAGTAGAGCCCCCTTTTGCTGAAATAACAGCATGTAGTCGCTTCTTATAGCCACTGAGAAGTCCCTG